>JACXGJ010000207.1:41201-156453 GCA_016801105.1 Esox niger | reverse complement strand
ACCAAAATAAACCACAACTACTGTGCACAAACATTCAACATAAGTAGGTTCCCCAATTGGAGGCAATAACGAACACCTGCCTCCAATTGGGGAGACCACAACACATAGAGGTGGCTAGAGTCACCTATTTAGGCCATGTCCTGGCTATGGCCCCAGCCAGCGCAAAGATGGCTAGGGGCATAGCCAGGACATGACATACTGATTACATTATACATTATTCTGATTCTATAACTATTTGTCAGAAGGATGAATGCTTATTATTTCTTAAAAACACTAGTTTTAATATTGTGACAAATCAAAGTATTTGAGTATTTGAAGTATTTGAATTTCGTTTGTTAATGTGAGGTTTGCATACAGTTGCTCGGCCATGAAAACACATTTCTTGAATTTCCGGACACACAGTTCTTCTGCTGAAGTTGCTTCCAGAGGCAGTTTGGAAATCTGTGGTGAGTGATGCAACAGATGATAGCCAATTTTTATGTGCTACGCACTTCAGCACTCAGTGGCCCTGTTCTGTGAGTTTACATGGTCTACCACTTCTTGGCTGGACTGTTGTTGCTCCTAGATGCAAAAAAAGTATAGCACTTACAGTGGACCAGAGCAGTTCTAGAAGAGCAGACATTTCACAAACTGACTTGTGGCAAAGGTGGCATCCTATGACAGTGAAACGTTTAAAGTCACTGAGCTGGATTTTATGGACCTGTGGGCAATGGGTGTGGCTGAAACTCAATAATTAGCAGCAGTGTCTATATACTTTTGGCCGTATAGTGTATTTCAGTCGTTCTCAAACATTTTACATTGCGTACCACCAAGAGAAAATATTTCATTGAATATATATCCACTCCACTAAAGGGAGCACTGCGTACCATAGCTTGAGAACCAGTGGTGTATGTTAACAGCTGCTGGAAGAAGCTATTTTATTTGTCAGTTTGGATTCCATAAAAATATAACATTTGTATGCTTTGGGTCTCTTTTGGGCTCCAGAAACTAAAATGTCACTTTAAAGCAGATAAATCAATGTCTCCTGCACTTACTATTATAGTGTCGTGTAGCTAACACGGCATTAGGAATATTTACTACCATGTGCACCCTGAATGAGTATGATTCATAGGTCAAAGCAAAACAGTAAGATCACAGTTAAACAGGTTGCCTCATAGTTTGTAACTTTAAATATTCTGCAATGAAGGTTGAACCAGAATTTTTGGATAACCTTTTCTATTGGATGTGCTAGTTTCTGAAAAGGCTACTATTACAATTTGACTGATATTACTTGGAAAAGGATGCTGCAGCGGATGCACAATACTAATCAGTGATAACATGATTGTTTTAATGTCAAAACAAGCTGAGACTTTTGACCTATTTACAACAGGAACATCAGTTAAATCTGGGTCCAGTTCATCAAAGTAGATACTGAACAATTTTATTTCAACGGTGACAGGATAAGACTAAGAGAAATTGAGGAAAAGATGTCTGCAGGTTATTAAGATGTAATCAGATTTCACTCCATGTGAAGGCACAGTTGGAGATTCCAGCATTCTGGATGTGACATTTGCATGTGAAATCCCATTATTGATTGTCTACACTTTATTCAAAATATAATACCCCTGTGGGAGGGGGGTGTATACCCAAAACAAACAAAATAAATTACATCTAGTCAATTAGCAGTCGCTGCTGATAGCACTTCAATCAGTTACGTGACTTGCTCCAAGACCTAGTAAGTAGTTGAGAAACAATGGTAATGTCACTTTGGAGGCAGCTTTTATTGTGTTCAGAGGATCATTGGTTTGAGCCCTACATGGGGCAGTTGGACACAGAGGGAGCTAGTTAGACACACATTGCTAAAACATCCATAGCGATGTAGTAATTTGGGTTAGCTGTTGTCCTCCTGTAAAAAAAAAATCTCAATTCGGAGGATGTATTTTTTTAGACATCCACCTCTGTCATCCTAGGTAGGCGAAGCTTGCATTGCATCAATGACCAGTACTTTTAGCAGTACTGGTCATTGAAATACAGACAGGGGTCTTGCTCAGGATCTTCTTCAGAAGACGCAAACACAGGGTCTGTTTATGTCTGAATTGTCCCCGCAGTCTTGATCTTTACACACAATTTTGACAAATTCAAATAATTAGATAATGTTAGTTAAGTTCTAAAAACGTATTTCCACTGGTCTTATGCAGAGTTTTGTATGACTGGCTGGACTGCCATGCAGATATTTTTCAGGTAAGGCCTTTCTTATTTTAACAAGACAATGCCAAACCACATTCTACACATATTACAACAGCATGGCTTAATTGTAAAAGGGTCTTGGTGCTTAACTAGCCTTTCTACAGTCCAGACCTATCTTCCAGTGAAAACACTTGGCTCATTATGAGACAAAGGATACAATAAAGGAGACCTCGAACTGTTGAGCAGCTGAAATCCTATATCAATCAAGAATGGGAAAACATTTCACTTTTCAAAATAACAGCAAATGGTCTCCGCCAAACACTTACTGAGTATTGTTATAAGGAGAGGAGATGCAACACAGTAATAAATTTGCCCCTGTTCCAACTTTATTCAAACATGTTGCTGTTATCAAATTCAATATGGGTATTTATTTTTCCAAATGCAATAACATTTGTTATTGTTAATTTTGACTTTGTACTATTTTCTATTAAATATAGGGATTAAAGGATTTGCCCATCATTGCATTCTGGGTTTATTTGTATTTTACACAGCATTCCAAAATTCTTTGAAACAGGGTTGTACATGGACTCCTGTCTACCCTGGTTGAGAGAACTAAGCAGGTGTAATAAACAGTGGTCGCTCATCAACTATTTGTGCTTTACTCCTGTATGTATTTACAGGGGCTGCCTGGTAAATCCCAGTAGATGTTGTAATTGAGTGATTTTAACAGTAGGCTTCAAGGTGGTGTTTTAATGCTGATTTTGCTACTGTTTTGCCTCAGAGTGCCGACCAACCTCTACCATGTGACCAACCTCTACTGTTCATAATGTGATGATTATGGAAAAGAGTGAAATTATTTGTTTATTTGTAAAACAGCAGCTGGACATCAATTATCATGTCAGCAGAATGAGACCCTCTGGAATTACTGGAACGGCGAAGCACCATGCTCTTTCGATACTCGAAGTTTGTCATAATTGATTTGCTCTTTAGCCAGCTAACTCCATCATTTCCCCAGCTGTGGGAGGACAACACAAAAAAAATATTTTGTGATTCAAATTTTAATTTTAATATGATGATTATTATATCAATATTTGCACATAATGGCATTTTCACATCCATTTTCACAGTTTGTTTTACTGGAGTTATGTATTTTGCTAACATTAAAGGTGGTAAAAGTCCCTAAAGGTACATTTTATCTATTCTAGTTATTTGCCAGGGGAGTCCCCTGGTCTCCAATTAGATTAACATGATTTCACCTCTGCAGATGCAACTGATATTTTAAGATCTAAAACTATGGGTGTGAAATGATGGTGTTGTATATGTATTGCTTATATTCAAAAAGCTCACACAAACTGTAATATTCGTTATTTCAAATTATTAAAATAATGAATTGCAATTAAAGAAGACTAATTGCATAATCTTCTTTGTCATTAATCACAGTTTTAGAATGTGTTCAGATTTGTCAATAAAAAAAAATCTGTTTAAAAAGCAATGCCTTATGTTAATACTACACTTTATTTTACATAGCGAATGAAGCACATCGATGACAGATTGCCTCTCAAGGAAGATTCAAACGTTCACAGTGTCCATTCACTGTGAAAGCGCCAACATGCGATCTGAGCAGAGAGAAGCTGAGCTGTGTGTGCTCTTGGCATGGGAAGCACTGAACTTTTGATATGTCATGATCATGCAAATCACCAGCTGATAACCAGTTGTGGGGGTTGCTGTTGGTGTTTTGCTGAAATGTGCCGTGAAAACACATAGCTACTCCATGTTAACTAAAGACGTTCATGTGTCTACATTTTTTTTTTTTTTTTTATTGTGGCGAGGGTAAAACTTTCATAAGGAGGCTTCACACAATTTTGTCTAAAACCAATATATTATGTTCTCAAGTGGTAACACTCCCGAATTGCCAGTTTAAAATGCAGATCGTGGTTCAATTGCCAATTAAACAACACAACTCCCCAACAAAACAAAGGTCTCACCTCTCGCTGGAATCAAACTTGCAAACATTGCGCTAATCGTTGGTTGTGGAAATACCTGTCCACCATTCCCGAACAAAACACCCTGGCGAACAGCCACTCTGTTTAATTATGAATACCTTTATAACTGCCCCTAGTGGATGTTTTTTTACTTGTTTAATTCAAACAAGAACCCTACATTTATTACATTTTAGTACAATTCAGTTTCACTTCCCCATTATTGTTGCCAATTAAAACAGGTGCGTTTTGAGGCTTCTCATCCGGAGATTGTCGCTATCACGTGTGTCCTGCTTTAATTAGGGAAGTTAGTTTTCTGAAGGTGTCCCTGAATCATGATTATCATAATCTGGGCCTTTTGGAGACGATGTCTCACATGTCAGATAGCGTTTAAGTGGCAGGTTTATGGTACCCTTATACTTGTTTTCATTTCTGAAGGAAGGTGGTGTTAATGGTGCAGCTCATAAAGGTTATGAGGTGGTGATTAGAATCACCAACAGGTAATTCAGTTATAGCTATCCTTAAATATAAGCAGCAAAATTAAAAAAGTATTTCCTGTTGGAATGACAAGGCTTGTCCAGCTACCCCATTAGTGGACTGTATGTGGAAAGTGTACTCACAGATGGCACATCAGAGTAGAGCCAACCCCCTGCCAGTCAGATGCAGGGGGAGGCTCTCCCCAGAGGGGTCCAGACCCGGAGAGATGCCATTACAGCCACCGTGGCCAGAGCTGTGGAAGAAAGCAGCCCTGGTGGCAGTGGCTCCCACACCGTGCCCATGCATCTGCAGAAGATGGCCGATGTGACACATTGGCAGGGGCAACAGAGTGCAAGCCAGTGGATGCTTTCTAAGTGAGGTTGGCCTGGCTACAGTAAAGGTGCTGGGGTACAATGGTGGAGGCTCTCCACACAATAAGAGCTGACCCCCATTGTAGAAACTTAAAGGAACGTCTGGAAAAGACCCTGGAGCAGCAGGCCCCAGGGGTAAATCAAGTGTCAGAGTCCCCCAGTGGGCCCAATTTGGGTCTGGACCAGTCATTGGCGGTAGCTGCAAACATGTTAGGGGCTGCTGGAAGGTCCCCTGGTTCAGGGACTGGCTTGAGACCAGGAGCAGGTAGACCCCTGTGGCTGGTGATGGTTTATTGCATATAGTGTCTGCTGGTAATTATCATGTGAGGGGGCTTGTAGTCCCAGGACAGGATGTGTTTCTGGCTTAAACAGAGGCATCTTTCTTGATAGTTTCAGTGTTGGTTGTGAAGTGCTGATAAAAGTCATTGGCATGGAATTCAGTACCAGTATGACAATCTGGATACTGCCCAAGCTTACTGATTAAGTGTTATTTCTCTCTGGGAGGAGAGAGAATCCTCTTACCTGTTGACTGCCTGATTGTGTACTGTAGGCTATATGCTAAAGGCATTTTCTTCTAAGACTTTAATTTGTTGGGCCCCAAACAAATTAATAATAAAGCAAATGCATTCCTTGACATTTTCATGCTTGTTATTTTTTTTATTATGTGTAGTGCTGATGGAATGGCTTTGCTCTAAGCCATTCCATCAGCATTTTCTTACATATTGCATTTTATACATTGCGATTCTCTCAATTCTATACATTGCGATTTTTCTCAAATGCCAACTGAATACAAGCAACAGAGTATGGTTTCTTATATGGCGGTCTTTGTGATTGTTTTCATTGCTTGTGATTAGCCAAGACAGTTCAATTAAATACTGTCATCTTATTTCTCTTTTAATTTACAAATGTAAATAAACTCAACCTGTATTGTGTCATCTCAAACCCAGCCAAATTAATCAAATGTTGTAGAAACAGTAGAAAAAGGTATGATGATTCAACCATTCTGTGATTCAAATTCTAGAACATTAGAATGACTTGAAAATAATCATCTACAAAGTTAGAAAACTATCTAGTAATTCCCTCCATCTCCAGCTCCTCCACGATGGAACGCATAGGACTTCATTATGATTTACAGCATATCTTGAGCATAATTCCCTTTATATGATTCAGAGGACAGTGGCCAATTAGTAATTTTAATAAACTGTTTTCTTATAGAGTTTTCAAGACCATTACTAAACAACATAGAACAGTATCAAGGTAGTCAGTCAGTCAGTCAGTCAGTCAAATTTATTTATAATGCCTTTTTTACATCAGCAGTTGACACAAAGTTCTTTTACAAAACACCAAGCCTGAAACTCCTAACAGGGGACAAAATTTAGGAAGATACCTAGATGACCGGTCCTCTACTGGATGTGCCGGGTGAACATTTTTATAGTACACATTGGAATAATTAGTAAATGGATTTGGGTTGCGTTCAGAGTCTCTAAATCTTAAACCAGATCAGAAGCATGACTAGATGGACAAGGACAGGAGCGGGGAGTGGTTATGACTGGCAGCTGGAATTGTTAGGTGTCGTCTTGACCTACAACAGTGCCAGATGGATTTTGGACAGTGGCAGCAAGTTTTTAGAGCCTGGTACTTGGGAGGTGTGGACCAAGACCTCATGTCCTCCAAAGTTTGAATGGAGCAGGAGACCAGAAAATTAAGCGAGTGCATTCCTTAGATTTACAAGGATTTACAGTGGAGAAGGAGAACTGACCCTACTCCCCCCGGCACAATAATATAGCAGTGAAAAACCTTGAGGCTGAGACGGGGGATCCAGTGACACTGTGGCCCTATCTGGGGGAGGCCCTGGAAAGGGCCCAACAGGCAGATAGTGTTGGCTAAGGAATTGGAAGATTTGTCAATCAGGCTCATGGGTTTGACCGAGACTTTCATCTCGTTGAGTGCAACTCCAGCCTTCAGGTCAAGCTGTAGCAAAAATAGATTTCTGGCTGATATGCTTTTCAGACATGCGGACTGTGCCAGCTTGGAAGCACTTAGGTTATAGTGTAGTAGTATGTATGTAAAGGTATACCACTGCTTTCCAAACCACAGCACACAAATCTAGAATTTTGTTTACATGCTGTGTGGCAAAAAAGATAATTAGCATACATTTTTTATGAACTGATTTTATAGTTGGACATTGAGCACCTATTGCTGAGATGTCTGTTTCAGATGAGATGATTTAGGTTTCATTAATCAATCTTTCCTATCCCGACAGTCATTCAGAAAGGAGTATTTTAATGTACCATGTAATGTGCATCCTCACCCTCTGTCTTGATTCCAAAAGGAATTACACATCACATTGTGTTGCTTGCTGGTTTGATGTGGGATTCAAAACCGGTTTTATACCACTTTGCTAGGTGTTAAAACAATGATTTATATGTATTGGCATGAAGAGGTTACATTTATATAATATATTTGTTTAGACCTTAGTAAAGACTAAAGGCCTGAAACCCTTTGAATGTGATGATCTCTGTCACTATCAAATACATGGGAGGTAACTGAAATGTACTTGAAATGCCAGGCAAATGAGGTAGAATACATTCCATGTCCACTCAACCTGAAGTTTTTCAGCATTTTGTGTTTGTGTTTCTAATCCTGAGCTTTTTTGTCTGGCATGGTATTGCATGAGGCATTGTGGGAGGCTGGAATACCTGTTGCCCTCTGGAAGAAAGCTGAAACTGGATCAGAAGTTCATCTTTTAGCAAGATATGACCATAAGCAAACAGCCAAAGATACAGTGGAGGTGCTAAGTGGCCTTGTCAGAGCTGTGACATAAATTCACACAAAAATATATTATATGAATACTGCTGTCTACTAATACTACCTAAAAAGCATGAGGTTTAAGAGTTTTATAAAAAAAATCTAATATTTACTAATCTAGGTGTACTAAGATGTTAGAGACCTAAAGTTTGGTCCGGAAATATCTGGACATTGACACAATATTCATAAGTTTGGTACTATACGCTACCACAATGGATTTGAAATAAAACAACTGAGATATTTTTGAGGTTTTGCACCTTGTGGTGAACCCTCTATATTAGCTTTTGGGAAGTCTTCTCTATATGGTAGGCTTGGATAATGATATGCCCACCTCCTGGAGAGTGTTGTTCACTTGTATGGATGTTTTGAAGTAAAAAAAAAAAAAACATGGATAGGATCCTACTATCATCCACCACTGTTGTCTTCCATGGACTTCCAGGCCTTTTTGTGTTGCTGAGCTCACCAGTGTGTTCTTTTTTTCAGAATGTACCAAACTGTTAATTTGGCCATTCCTACTGTTCCTGCCATCTGATGGATATTTTTTGTAGCCTAAGGATGTCCTTTTTCTCTTGCATTGAGAGTTCCTTCAATCGCATGTTGTGGGTTCACAGCCACAGCTTCCAAATGTGAATGTCGTACCTGGAATCAACTCGAGACCTTTTTTAATTGATGAAGAAATAACAAATGAATAGCCCACACCTGTCGATGAAGCAGCTTCTGAGTCAATTGTCCAATTACTTTTTGTGGAATCCCTAACATTAAAGCTGATAGACTGCACTTTCATTATTTATTCATTATTTAACTGTAAATTGAATATATTTTAGTAAACAGACAAAATAACACAACATTGTTTATTTATTTCCTGACCTAACTGTATATTAACAGACTCACAGTAATTATTGCCAAAAGTGTTTTCCACAAGTATGAACTTGGGGGGTTGGCCATTCATCAAAATCTTTTGTATTTTTAATTGATGTCTTTATATCAATATAAAAGAACAACTCCAGAATTCTGGTACTGTATGTTGTACATCATGAAGCTGGATGCTATCTCCACTCTTTTGGGACCACTTTATAAGGCAATATATCATAAATGTTTAATAATTGTTCATATTTACACCCGAGGTTTATGGGATATGTTGACGGGGTGCCAGAGACAAACACAGGTTTGGTGGAGGGTCCCACTACCAAACAACACTGCCTGTAGCTACTCCTGGATTATTGTTCAGGAATTTCAGGAGCACAAAAACAATTTTTTATGTATTTTTCCTCAGGTTTTCACCTCCAGTGCACTGATTGGGGTGTTTTTTGATGTTCTTGTCAGGTTTTATATAATTGCGTTTATTACATTTACCGAAGGGGCTGGTGATTCTCTTTAATTATAATTGATTATTTTAGATGCCTAAGTGACAGCCCATGTTATTTTGGGTCTGTAAGAAAACACAAATAAATAGCTAAACAACGGAGTGAGTTTGAGATAATCTGTCATATTGCTCCTGGTCATGGTGGCACTTAACTAGAGGCTGAGGCGGAAAACTACTTTGATGTGGGCTGTTAAAGGAAGATTAAAGACTTGGAATTATGGTAATGATTTGGTGGCCTGTAGGTTCTTTACCGTGTGTCCAAAAACATTGGAACAAAACTTTGATCATCCTGGCTAACAAGAGAAGGTTTTCCTATTTCGAATACAGAGTACTAATTGGTTAGAACTGCAGTCAAAAAGCCATATGTACAGTGGATATAAAAAGTTGACACACCCCTATTAGAATGTCAGGTTTTTGTGATGTAAAAGAATGAAACAAAGATAATCCATGTCAGAACGTTTTCCACCTTTAATGTGACCTATAACGCAAACAATTCAAATGAAAACAAACAGAATTCTTTTTTTTGGGGGGGGGAAAACCCTCAATAACCTGCTTGCATAAGTAGGCACACCTTTAAACTAATACTTTGTTGAAGCACCTTTTGATATTTTTTTACAGCACTCAGTCTTTTTGGGTAGGAGCATGTTAGCATGACACATTTTGATGTGGCAATATTTGCTCACTTTTCTTTGCTCCAAATCTGTCAGATAGGGAGGACATTTCCTGTGCACAGCCCTCTTCAGATCACCCCACAGATGTTCAATTGGATCCGGGTGTGGGCTCTGGCTGGGCTATTCCAAAAATAGACAAAGATAAATCATGTCAAAACTTTTTCCACCTTTAACGTGAACAATTCAATTGAAAAACAAAATGAAATCTTTGAGGGTGAAAAAGTATTTATAAAATACTCACAATTACTTGGTTGCATAAGTGTGCACACCCTTAAACTAATACTTTGTTGAAGCACCTTTTGATTTTATTACAGAACTCAGTCTTTTTAGGTAGGAAAGACGATATTTGCCCACTCTTCTTTGAAAAAGCACTCCAAAGCTGTCAGTTTGCAAGGACATCTCCTGTGCACAGCCCTCTTCAGATCACCCCACATATGTTCAATTGGATTCAGGTTTGGGCTCTAGATGGGCCATTAAAAAACATTAATCTTCTTCTGGTAAACCATGCTTTTGTGGATTTGGAGGTGTGCGTTGGGTCGTTGTCATGCTGAAACGTGAACTTCCTCCACATCTTCAGCTTTCTAACGGACGCCTGAAGGTTTTGTGCCAAAATGGCCTGGTACTTGGAACTGTTCATAAGTCCCTCCACCCTGACTAAGGCCCTGGTTCGAGCAGAAGAAAATAGCCCCAAAGCATAATGCTACCACCACCATGCTTCACTTTGGGTGATGTGCAGTGTCGTATTTGCACTAAAAATACCATTTGGAATAATGGCCAAAAAGTTCAACTTTTGTTTCAACAGACCATAACACATTTCCCCACATGCTTTTGGAAGACTTGATGTTTGTTTTTGCAAACCTCAGCCAGGCTTTGATGTTTTTCTTTGTAAAAATAGACTTGCCACCCTACCCCATAGCCCATTAATATGAAGAATACGGGAGATTGTTGTCACATGTAGCACATTGCCAGTACTTGCCCAAAATTCCTGCCGCTCCTTTGATGTTGCTGTAGGCCTCTTGGAAGCCTCCCTGAACAGTTTTCTTCTTGTCTTTTCATCAATTTTGGAGGGACGTGCAGTTCTTTGTAATGTCTCTGTTGTGCCATATTTTCTCCACTTGATGATGACTGTCTTCACTGTGTTCCATGGCATATCTAATGCTTTCGAAATTATTTTGTACCCTTCTCCTTACTGATATCTTTCAACAATGAGATCCGTCTGATGCTTTAGAAGTTCTTTGTGGACCATGGAAAATCCTACTAGCTGAACAGCTGAACTTTTTTTGTGATTAATCAAAGTTATTTTTAATTATAAAAGGTGTGTAATGACTTCTATTTAACATGAGTTTGAATGTGATTGGTTACTTCTGAACACAGCCATATCTCCAGTTATAAGAGGGTTTGCACACTTATGCAACCAGGTTATTGTAAGGTTTTTATTTTCCCCCCTCAAAGATGTCAGTTTGTGAATTGTTCACATTATAGTTCACATTAAAAGTGAAAAAAGTTCTGACATGATGTGTCTTTGTCTAATTTTTTTAAATCACAAAAACCTGGCATTCTAACAGGGGTGTGTAGACTTTATATCCGCTGTATGTTTCTAACACTCTTAAGGAGGCAGTGGTTATGGTGGTGATGTTATTTAAAGAAAATTGTTGATAAACAATGCAGTAGGTTCTTTATATATTATTAATAACGTCCTTTAAGGTGTTTGATCCATATATATTAATTATAGTAATTATTGTTTTACATAGTATGAATGTTAGCGTTACGACATAAACACTATTGAATCCCTCAACTCTATATGTTATACTCCAGATGGCAGCAACCAGGCATTGCTAAGCATTGCATGTGCAGCCAATTAGTGCGAAAAAGAACCCTAAAATGCATACTATCCGAGAGATTATTTATGTGTATATATGCCTATAATGTATCACCTTCATTAAATTTGGATGAAATACAGATTTCGTCCTGGTATTCCACCACAAAACTCCTATTCAGCACAACCTTTTGCACAAGCACTAACAATTTCTCAAAGTCAGCTAATTAACATACTCGCACAGTAAAATGAATTGCAAAAACTGTAAATCCGCCTCATTTAGTTATTCAGAAGTTGGTAGTAGCTAGCTGGCGGCCAGTGTTGCTTCTGGATTGGCTAAGTAATATAGGCATCTTTAATTTAAGCAGACATGCATCCCCTGCTTACTGGGAATATAAACTTTTGACAATTCCCTGTAAAATGCACAGTCTGCAATAGGTTAACTATACAGTGTTATACAGATCTTTTTACATTTCTCAAACATGGCAGGAAGAATACTGTCATGGATGCAGGTTGGGACCCAAGCGCAGATAGGAAGGGCGAGGGTGGAGTGACAGGCAGAGTAATCGGTACACAGGCAGGCTGTGGAGGTACTAACCGGTGGCAGGCAGAGTAGTCGGGGTAGGGCAGGAGGTCGGTTCACAAGAATCTGTACTAGCTAGCTACTTGAGAAAGGTTACTTCACTCTCACAAATGCTTAGATGTCAGGATGCCTTGAATATCCATCATTTAAAAAAATGATTCAAATTATTAAAATGTTTTAAATGGCTCTCATTCAAGCATACCTAATGAACATAAAATGTGTTGTTTGCCAATATATTTAATTTACCTTTAGGAAGAATCCAAAATATCACAGGCTATCACTACGAGGGCAACATTTTTACCACAACCCAGAGCTAAGACAAGTAGCACATTATGTTTAAGGTGGGCACATGATAAACAAAACAGAGTAGTAGTCATCTCCATTCATGGCTAAAATGCAACTCCCTAAATGAACGCGGCGGATTTTAGTGAATTTCTCTGCTATAGCCTACAGGCAGTTCAAGATCATCATGACAGCCCATGCAGAAACAGTTCATTAACAAAAATGTGTGCCTGCCATTTGTTTTTAAAATCCAGCTAGCAAGTAGCTAGTATTTAGTTGTAGTTGATGGCAAAGCTATCACTATTATCTATGTATTATGTAATATCAGATCAAGGGAAAATGTCAGTCTGAGACTTTGAGCAATCCTTGACCACGCTATATGTTTTAAGTGATGGGCTGCTTGACACCCACGCTTGATACTGTTCCGATCTGTTTGACAGTCGCTGCAGTGAAACAGTGGTCTGGTCATGTGATGCTGTGGTGCCGAAACAGTAGTGCTGGTTACGCATCAAACACGTCACTGCCTTAGGTGTTAAAATCAGTGGCAACACCCATAACTTTGAATGAAGGGTGTGTTTGTAGCGAGAGAGTTGTGAGATGTCCCCCTAAACCCTGAGCCCTCACAGACTTAACTGACGTCACCTGGTAAGTGATTGAGTGCAAGAGGCTGCTAGGGCTCAAAATGCTATAAATCGTAATGGGACAGCACTTTGCAATACATTACCTTGACGACACTGAAACGTTGCACACTGTTGTAGGTTTGGTACTTAAAATTGTATGTACATTTTTTGCCTTCTTCGTGGTAAGGTCCTTAACCGACTGCCTGATATGTCTTGCAGGCTCTTGCCCTACAGAGTGGACAAGGGTAATTGTCAATAATAATCTATAGGTCAATTATCAATGGTCTATTTTTGGTAAACATTTTTGGACAGCATCATTAAGCAAAAACGAAGATAATTGAATAAAGTCGCTGTTTAATAAGGTGATTTCATTCCTCTGATTTCAGGTGTTCTAGGTGCCATCTTGCATCCTTGTTAATGTAGCGTAGTTTACCATTTTTATAAGGCAGGATTCTTCTCTGGGCTTCACCTGGTATCCCCATGTTTCACATCACAATGCAATGAACTCTGGGCATTTCCCTCAGGCAAAGTCTACAGAAATGTGGACTTACGGAAAGGGTACATAAAGGGCTCAAAATGTCTGCGATAGAGCCCTTGCGTACTTGACGATTTGACAGTGGGACAGCCCTAAGCACTCACAGACTTAGCCAGAATGCACTTCTAAATCTGTGAGTCTGTAAGGGTGGACATTGGGATTGGGTCTGGTTGTTCGGACAGGTCTTGGAAGGAGCCTGGGGCACTCTACGACTCTCCTGAAACTGTATGATTGTTGCAGTGGAGACAGAAGGTCATAGAGTGGAATTGGATACTTAAATATAGGGAGAAAAGGCAGTAAAAAAGATAGAATCTTTGTGAATGTTTTCGGAGTAGTCAAACAAAATTCCAGGTATAATGTAGGTCTTTGTCAACACACTGTGGATGGCTTCCCAGTAGATTAAGAAAAAAGACGAATAAACAGTGTCAAAGAAGCAATAAAATAATACATTCAAAAGTGCCCAATTGCAACATCCATCTGCCCACCTGTGTAGAATCAACAGATATTTGAGATCCAGACACCCAACTGTGAGACTGGATGGTGTGAGGATGACACAGCCGATGCTAATGATGCTAAGGCCTACTTCAACTCCGCCCGCAACCACAACCTCCATCACATTCATGACCCAACCACAGTTATAGCTTCAACCACAGTTACAACAACCACTGTGTTCCAGCGGTAAGACCCAGATTACCCCAGGCTGGAAAAAAGTTATGATAGTTATGATAGCGCTTGTTTTTCATTGCAGCCTACGAAGTGAAAAGATGTGCCTTCACATAAAATAAAACAAATATGTACAGTAAAGTCGATACTTTTTTCAATGCTGTTGTTTACTGGCCTACTTGATTGGCCTATACTATTAATTTCTGAAGATTGATTAATTTGGTTATTGTTGGAGAAAATATTTTGTTGTTTTAAAATTACTGTTTTCATGTGTTCTATGCTAGAACATTAAAGTAAGTTCAGTGAACGATAAGGTTCCATCATGAGACTGGAATTTAGTGAATTAATAAATTGGGGTAATGTGGTAAATACGTTAGGCTTGAACAGATCCACGCGATACTTCTGTTTTGTTTGTAGTAGTAGCTGGATGTCTCTAGCACTGCACATCGAACCTAGGTTATCTGGCAACCTCAAATACCTATGAAGTGAATGCCAAAAAGAACACATAATTGAACTTGTACTGCATTCTCTCACTTCAGCCAAAAGACTGCTGGTACGGCATAGATTTAGAAGTCCACGTACCACCGCTGCAGTTAAGCTGTACAAGAAATACTGATACACTTTGCCAAAGCAAATTCAATGTGCATACTAGCAGATATGTTGGATGTGGTAAACAACTGACTATTACAGTAAATATTATTATTTTTTCTAGCTGATGTTGTGCATATTTAAATATGAAACATTATAGCATGAGAGAGATTTATTTTAAAATGTGAGTACTAACGTGCTTGGAATACAATGTACAGGCGTTTTGCATATTCTCTCATTCCCAGAGGCTATGTTTTGCTTTTTAGCTGCACTCAAATCACATAAAACTAAATAAAAAGAGATATCTTGAGGCACTTGCTCTTTAGTGCAATGAAAAATTGTCAAGAGCAAAGAGGAATTATCACTTGACCCTGAGCTTGCTTTTAATATTTATTTACACTGTGTGTGTGTGTGTGTGTCTGTTTGTCCTTACACATGTGTGTATATGTGTGTGCCATTGCCAAAGGATTTTCTCTGCCAACGTGTTTTCTCCTTTAGTGTGATCCTTTTAATGGTTGTTTTGAATTGCCCAAAGCATGCTCAGAATATCTGCTCCTCAGTTGACATTCCAGTTATATCTATGAGTTAAGAAGATGGAGGTCAAGGGATACAGGTCCCCTGCAAGGCATCGTTGTATTTTTGTGTACTAAAACTACAAGTGTGAGAAGAGGGGTTTTTATGACCAACACCCCAACAACAGGGAATGGTCTGATATGCCTCGTTCTAAATTATATTTATCTGCAGATTTTAAGTGGTTTGTAGCAGTATTTTTTTGCCTATTCTAACAGTTCACAACATTTAGCATAATTTAGTCTACTGTCATGTGAAAAAGTAAGTATATCACCTCGAAAGATGTCCTTTTATTTGCCACAATTAAGGTCGAAATGCAGTAATCTAATGTAAATAAACCCTGCAAAAATGTGTCCAACATAGGTAGGAAGAAGCCTACTCTCAAAAAATAATATAAATACATAACCAACGTTTTCTAGGCCACAACTTTGCAAAGACCATAACTGCTCGAACATTGTGCTTTGAACAGATGTGTCATAGGTGGAGTCGTTTGGCTGCAATGCCAGACGCCATGTCTTGTGAAAACAAAAAAACTGCCTTTGAATATAAGAACTTTATACAAAACTAGCGAACTTGCCATCATTGAGTCAGCCATAAATTCCATATTGTACCAGAGAATACTCGATGACAATGTGGGGCCATCTGTCAAAAAGCTGAAGTTTATCTTAACATTAATCTTGCAACAGGACAGTGAATTAAAACACATAACCAAAGCAGAATGGCTCAGATGCTGTTGGGGACTTGAAGCAGGGTGTGCTTGCAAGAATGTCCTCAAACATGACACAGTTGATGCAGGACTGTAAAGAAGAGTGGGCAAAAATGTTGATTTAAGAATCTGATAGAAATGACTACATTTAACTATTTTAGGCTAATAGAGCAACTCTAGCTTTTGAACACGGGTGTGCCCTTATTTTTTCTGCAGCAGTTTCAAAATGCATTTTTGTAAATATTTGATGGTTACGTCATTACAAAGTTTTATCTTTCAGTGTCATTTGTTATTTGACAGCAGCATTAAGGTGAAGTTTATATATCCATATGTCCAAATATGTGAAAAAAGAGGATGTACTCTGGCTGTCCGTACTGTGCCAAAGTATCATGAGATTAATTGTTTTAGCACTGGCTTTGTGATCAAAACAGTATGCAGTGTATGAAAAGGAAGGTATTTTGTTTTGGGGAGGTCAAGAGGTATAGATGATCACATTACTCAGCATCCTTTTTTGTGGTCACTGTCAAGCGCTATGAATGTGTTTGAGTCATTTAATACACTACTTATATTAAGAGGAACAGGGGAACAGTTCACTCTCAACCTCATTGCCATTTTAATCTGAGCTCTGTATTTAAGGATTTTACCCTTTTCCCTAATCGTCTGTTTTCTGTTTGTGAGCATCTATTCTTACCAAGGCCCACTATTACAGTAAGTGTGTTCAGTTGTCATATGACTCCACAAAAAGTACAGGATATGACATTTCATAAATATCTATGAATAATTTAAAAGGTTCACATTTTAGTGGGATTACTGCCAGTAACACAGATACACTATGGAATACCAATTTGTGTGTGAATTGTCAGACATATGTCGTTAATATTTTAAATGGAACTCATTGCTTTTTAAGTTCATTTTGCTGTCTCCTATCACTTAATGTCACGGGCTTGGGGGATGGATGGTGTGGGTGATGTCAACAGATTGCTTCCCCAGAAGAGTATTTGGGCCAAGTTAAAGTATACTACAAGTATACTAGTCAAAACGATATGATCCAAATTGTAGGTTCACTTTTTAAAATTTGTTCTGGTTGGGTACATAAACAAATTACAAATTACATTTATCTACTCTGCTTAGAGGAAGTTGAGTGCATTCTCTTTTTGGATGTTTTGTTGGCATTGTCTTTCTAGTAAGAAGCAATCAGGTAGTTTGATTTTCTCTCAATAGCGCAGTTAATCTGTGAAGGTGTGTAGCAACTGTGTTTCTTCAAGCGGCAACATGTCGATTGGTAGTGTTTTCGATTGCAACTCAGACCTCAAAACAAAGATAGTTATGACAACTTTGATGAAGGTATGAGAGGGAGGTACATAGCTTTTTACTTTTGTACCCCACTCTTGTCTTAAATATATATATATATATATTGTGCTGTCCACAATGTGAAATGTGTGTGTTTCCATCCTTGTCTGCCTCTCTCTGTGTAGTTTTTAAAGATGCTCCCAATCCTGTGGTCACAACCCTTCTAATATTATGTTCCCAGCCCTGACCACCCATGTGGAATACCTACCTTTTGGTTGTGTTTGGGACTATCATTCTGCTGTCGGCAAGTTCATCTCAGCAAATGCTGCCCTCCTGGCTCACCATGGAATACAACTAATCCGACTGCTCACTCTTCATTTTACTATTTTGTTTTGATGTAGGAGCGTCGGCTTGCCATGGTTAGCACAGGGCTACTCATTCCTTGTAAATGGAGATAATCTTTCTTTGCTCTTGCTCACCTAGCTATTTCTTACCTGCCCATTCAAGCCTAACATTGTCGTGATCTATCGTCCATCTCAGTGACTTTCTCAGTAAACTGAAATAATGATTAGTTAATCCCAAGATGATTGCTCACAACTCATATTGCTGAGTGAATTTGTAGTTAGGGGGGAATGAATGTAAACCCCTTTGAATAATACTGAGTGGACAGGTAGGAAGAATTTTTAGAAAATGAGAACTTATGAACTTTAATATAAAAAAATCGGTCTCCATATTGTTTGTAAACATACACAAACCTCAATGACAATGATGTGCTGGAAGTTCTTAGAAAAGGTTTGCCAATTTTACACCACAGCCAAACTTTAAAAAATTGTATGTTTCACGGCCTATGTTATCCACAGTGCTCCTCATCAGTCAGGTCCTCAAGACAAGGGACGGTGTAGCACGTGTGAACTCAGAGATGATCAGTTTGGTTACTTTGATTTAGGTATGTGAATGTGCCTATATCAGCTTTCATAAGCGTCCATAATGTGTAGGTCGTTTAATACGAACCGTACAGTAAAATGGCATGTGTTCCTGGGTCTAAAAGGTTTATTATGCCCAATGACTCACTGACGACTCGAAAGTCATATGTTCCTGGGCCAACCAAACTGCTTAGATAATTCCAGGACTCAGGGACTCCAAGTATGATCACTTAGATGTACTTATGTGTGTGTAATTACCAGTAGCCCTACAACCTTGAGTAGGAAGACGAACGAGGAAAGCCATAGCAATCTATATTACGAAGTAACACAATTTATTCCAATCATAGTTATATACCAACATGATTCAGCGTCCTGTTTAAGAGTCTAACTGTTCACTAATCATACCAAAACTATTTGTGACACTATATAATGAAGGTGTGTTAGGAGCTTCTGTTAAAGATAGTCTCCTGAATATGACTACAACACAATGTGTCGGGAGGTCTCTAATGATGACAAACTCAAATACATTTTTGCAGACATGGTTATTTATCCAAAAATCTGACATATCTAAAACACTCACCCAAGTTGTCATTAGCATTACTTGGCATTACCTTGGCGAACACAATGAACACAAAGGACAGGAAATGTCCCACTTAATCAATGAAACATTATTAAATGGACAGGGTGTTGCCATCAGTTGTTGTCTGACATGCAACAAGGACAATCATTTCTACAATGTTCTTGTGCAGTTTGATCCATAACCCGTAGAGTACAATAAAGCATATCAGCCTATTCTGCCCTTTCTGGGAAACAGGGTAAATCTAAACAGTACAGATAAATGTCCACAATATCATGCATTTAGGTACACTTAAATTTGCTCTGAGTTTCACACCTCTCCAGGTGAGCTCAGGAGGGTGGGGTTGATGGCCCACACCTGGTGTTCCAGATCTTTAGAGAAGCAAATGTTACCCATGACACTGATTAACATCAAGTTGTAGACTTGGCGAGGCCAGATCATTAGAGAAGCAAATGTAATGCAGGACCACTGATTAACATCACCAAGGGTGTGTTGGAGACTTGGTGTGGCCAGATGTGCCACTTCGTCAAATATACTTCCACTCTTCCTCAACATAAATTTCCCATTACTCTACACCAATACCCACCCCCACTGGCAATATGCTTTAATTACTAGGCAACGTTTGCTACAGAAACAGCAAAGTTAAATGAAATGGCTACCACACTCACAAATCCCAATTGTTTTAGCTTTTCCCCCGATGTTATGTTGTCTTTTGATACTGTTTAAGCATTGCATTTCTAATATCTATGCATTTCTTGCAGCTTTTTCTAACTCCTATCTATTTAAATATTAGGACCAAACCATGTGAACAATATTGCTTAAGTTGGCCTTGCTGAAAGACCAATGTGTCAGCTAGGCCATTTTGTTTTTTGGCAAAGTTAGAGAATAACCAACCAATCTGTGTCAACTGTGTTTGAGATAAATTCCACACTTTTTGTAGCACTTCAACATGTACATTTGCTTCAGTGTTTGTGAATTTACACACAGCCATGGCCATGTGTACGTATGTGCAGTGCCAAGTGGTGGAATAAAGGAACTGCTTCTGAAATGTACAGTTTAATTGGGAAACAATGTTTTTGTGTGAAATGTGTGAAAAGGATTAAATTCCATTTTGATTTAACTTTTTTTTCATAGTACCTGTAATGCAATGCTTCAAACAGGCTAGGATATTTCACCAGATCAGTTGATTTATAATGATAATAATAATTTCTGTAAAACCATTATTATAACTAATCCTTTGATTTAAGGTTAATATATTGTCCATAGACTGATTCTCAACAGGATATCAAGAGAAATTCATTACTTTATAAGCCATTTATGGGTTTCTTAAATGAATGCCCTTGGCATTTACCCTGGCATTTACAAAATAACACTAATTGGCACTGTATTGACAATATGTTTTGATTGTAAATTTTGACAACACATGTGCAATAGAAATTGCACTATAAGCAAAGTAAAAGTCACTGTATCATATAGCTATTGATGATCCCAGAGTTTTGTAGGCATTCTCAATTATCAACTCCACTAAGACAAATATTATTGTATCTTTGGATACATTTTGGATTATTGTTTAATTGAGATTCTCCATTCCTATTTGTGGAGTCAGAATTCTATTGGCGTGGAAGGATGGGACATTACATCTCTAAATCGTTGTGCTTGATAAAGGAATTGCTTCTTCAGATGCATACAACCATCAATTAAACCACTGGAATTTCTTATTTACACTATATCCTCGGTAGTGTAAGTTATATCCACAGTTTCAGATTTTACTTTGATGATTCCCAAATTCATGCAGTTGTTAGGCTAATAATGTACATCATTGTTGTTTGTTGCTGAACAAATGTAGCTGCTAGCTGGATAGCTACTATTAAAGGGTGGCTGGTTACCTTACAGAACACTGGATCAGTACTTGTCACCATAGAAATACTCCAGGATTTGACCATACCCTCTAAGGATACCTCAAACGGTACAAAAAGTACATTTTAAATTATAGAAATATAATAACAACGCTAATACATTTTTATTAACTTTCAAATTTTATCACAAGGAATATATACACAGTCTATTTTCAATAGCATTTGTGTTGGAGAAAATATGTACACTGGGTCACAGTACCAGATTGAGTGCAGGAGTATATAGTGTGGGGGAGTTTAAATGGGATTTCTGGGTTAAGAGTTGGGTTTAGCGAAAAACATACAATTGAAACTGCATTTACAGCCGATAACAACAATCTGCACACCCCCATTGAGAATGCATCTTTTGTTTGTGGCTGAAAGGCTGAAATCAGAGGCTGAAATCAAGACAAATAGTGTCACACGTTTGTTACCAAATCTTATTAAAGGTGAAATTAGGTGTGTCATGATTGATCTTTATTATCACCTTTCAAAAACCGAAAATGCATTTTCAATGAGGGTGTGTAGATACTTTATACCTAGTTTAGGTTTATTTGGGTTATGCAAGTTATGGTTTCATGTTTAAAGTCTTAGCTGGCAAGATTAGTCAACTTCTTCTTTCAATCGTTTTTATTGAACACAGTCACCAACAGGCCACCAACAATACAGGGCAATATAGATTTTTTTTTTGTTGCCAGTTGTCCTTCCTTTTTATTTTTTCCCACCTACACACACAAATGCGCAAAATACACACACAACACATCTTAACACAGAGTCAAGACAATAATAATCTAAATCTATTTTAAATATTGAATAATAAAACAGGATATAGACACATGTAAATAGAGAAAAGAAAGATGAGATATCAAAACCTAAAGCACAACATGAGTGGGGAGCCTCTGCAAGGCATTAAAATATAAAATTAGATGCCGTAATTCACCAGCAAAACCAGCACTGGAACCCCTAGTCATAAAAGAAAACTATGTTGCTGAGCCATTGAGATATAGAGAGGGGGTGAACAGATTTCAGTTGAGAAGAATCCTGCATTGAGTCTGTAGGGAAGCAAATGCGGCAATATATGCCTGTTTGGGGACCAGCCAGCAGATATCAGGTGGTATGGTTGCAGGTGTATTTTTTGAACTTCAGACATACTTTGGCAAAAAGATTCTCAATACTTATAAGGGCAAGGTAGTGAGTGAACATGAGGATTAAGGTCACATGTGGAGGAGACATGACATCTATTACACTCATCATTTACATTTGGATACATTTCAACCAGTCTAGACTTGGACTCTATGACTTGAACAACCTTCAATGGAGTGTACTCTGTTAATTGCCTCATCCCACTACTGTGTAAATTCAGTGCCCATCTCCTGGTTCCAAACAGATTTTGTTCTGTTGGTGGAATGCTTGACCGATGACAGAGTACCCAAATAGATCTGAGTGATTAATTCTTTCTGTCGAGGTAGTGAAGACAATATGCTATCTCAGGGTTTCTCTGGGGGTGGTGTGAGGAAGCCCAAAAACTGAGAAAAGACACAATGCCTCACTTAAATTGAGAGGGGGGTAAAGCATTTTGAGGCCAGATTGGGAATACAAAAAAAGGACATTGTCATAATAATCTTGGAAGGTCATAGTACTCTTCTTTGTCCACAGAGAAAAAGCAGTATCTACTAGGGCAGAGAAGAATTTCAAATGAATTTGAATGTGCTACCAGATCTTATGTGTGGAAGGTGCGGCCAAATTGCCAGTATAGTGAGAGGTAGGAATCAGATTATGTCTCAAGGTGGCACCATGAGGTATCTGGAGAATCCAACCAGAATGGCCATTTTTGACAGTTGGCAACCCAGTATTATTGTAAAATGCTGGGAAGTGCCAGCCCTCTGAAGCAAAGATCTACTGACTTTGGGTACCTTCCATCTCCAAAATAAGATGTCTGATTAATTGACTTTAAAACTAAGTTGGTAAATACAATGGGATAGAATGAAATAAAAAAGGGAATTTTACCTCATTTTAACAGATTAATCCTCCATACTAATGGTAGTGGTACCTTACCCCATCTCTGAAAATCAGACTTCCATTTACTCAAAAAGGGGAACAAAGTTGGCAGAGAGCGGGTAATGAACTAGTTACAATCACCCAAGGTTTATGAAACTAGATTGGCTGATTTGGAAAGACTAGTCAGTCAACTTGAGCTGTAGCACTGCTGGATTGATTGGGAAGCACTGAGTCTTCTGGATATTTAGCTTATAAACACAGGAGCCAAAGTTCTCAAGAATAGAAAGTATGGAAAGCAGGTTGCAGGGTAACTGACATTGACGTTTTATTAAATACTGATGATTTTTTACTCTATGTTCAACCCCTCCCACGATACACCCTGAAAAGAGGAAGTTGCAGGCAAATCTACTAAAGGTACTCAACAGTGAAGGAAAATAGTAAAGGGGACATAGGTCAACCTAGTCCAATACTTAGTCCAATGTTCCAGGGCAAAATAATCAGAACAGATCTCATTGGTATAGTTGTATACAACATGTATATGAGACAGACCCATGAGCCAAATGTGTCTCCTAATCCAAAATAATTAGGAGACAAAGAATTTGGTGCTTGGTAAGAACAGCAAAAAGTTTGGAGACACATACCCATTCAAACACAGAAGCATCTAAAGGTTCTGGTAAAATTCTGTGGGAATGGTTCTGAGAATGCTTCAAATTTATGGTATAAAATTCTAGGAGAATGCGCAATTCTGATATCCTTGGGCAGGGTGCACAAAGTACTGAAAACAAATGTGGCAAACCTCTTGAAACTACTTTTTTGGGGGAAAATCTATTTATAATGCGAGGAATGTGTAATGTTTGTTGATTCCCTTGAAAAATGAATTAGTTCAATATAACTCACTACCTGAGTTGGGAATTTATACAAGCGGCAAGTGACATAAGTAGTAACTATGCATTAATGTTTGCTGAAAATATTGATTTTCCTTGTCCTAGAGAGACTATGTACATTTTTCAATAATAAAATCATCAAAATATGTTATTGTCAAGGGGTATTTGATTAGGCGACTTCGGAATGCCGGCCTTCTAGGTAGAATTGCAAAGGAAAAGCCATATCTCAGACTGGCCAATGAAAATAAAAGATTTAGACAGGCAAAATAACATACACTGGACAGAGGAAGACTGGAAAAAAGTGTTTGGTGGTGGTAAAGTGAGAGATTTGTACAGGGTAAAATGGATCTTGAAGAGGGAAGGCTATCACTCCATTTTGCAACACCATGACATACCCTGTGGATGGCGCGTCTACACTTTAAGTGATGTAAGAATATAATACACGGTATAGGGTAGTGTCATCTTTAAACAAGAAATCTGTTTTATTTCAACTCTAGTGTCTTCTAAATGCTTGTGTTCAGTTGCAAGTGGGCATTTTTTATATTGGTTTGCTTTACAAACCCAAGAACAGCAGTTAGCTGCTGGTTTTCCAGCATTTTTTGGCCTTACCAGCCATTGCATCAACTACTACAATTGTAGCAGGCTGACTTGATTCAGGGCAAAGTTCAAATGGCAAAACAAATGCAATCAATAAGGTTGATTTCTTAACTATTTTCCCCACTCAAAAACGAGTACTACTCTGAAAATGTCATTAATGTAATAAAATAGGCAGAAATAGAAAGTATACATTTTCCCCATCTTTGAAAGGGCGCATGCATAATGTAGCACTGGGAAATTTTAAATGTTATCCTTCATCTGAGCAACTTGCAATTTAACTATGCATTCCTAAAATAACCTTGTGTTAATGTTATGCAACCCTTACATTTTATGAATGTGGAGTCACATTCCATTTCGAAGATGGTCGGTCTTTTCTGCATATAGCCCCATAAATGTAGAATACCTTGTTTATCTCTGCTTAAAAGTCTGTCTTTCTGGTGCTTAGCATTATTTGTTTTGAATGCATAGGATTAATGGGAGCACAATGGGGCTAATGCATTGTCATCTGATGACCACTGGGTAGATTGTAATGATATGATTATGATATTTGTAAGTAAATAGCCAAACAGACACACACATCATTCAGAGTAACATCAGCCTGCACAACATGGTAATTTGCTCATTATCCATGAGTTAAACAGGATGAATCCTCCTGTACATCTGTTTGTGGTCCATGAACTTAGAATTTGAAAGTTGCATTCTAGAAGACTCTTATCAATCCAAAAGTGTAGCACATATAGGCATGAGGGTGGATTTTTTTCTATATTGAATACAATATCCTTCCTTTGAGAATTACACTGCAGTACTGAGTCCATAAATCAAAGGCTGTTTGATCGTTTGGTGCAAGTTTGCCATGTACCACAAAGTCTTTCTGAGACTCGGCAGGGTAAAGTGCTTGGTGTTAATTGGGCATCTAGGTAGCAGGATACAGTATTCAGATGAAAGTCCCCCGCAGAGTTTGGGAGAGTCTGGCCGGTCGGCCCAGCATGGGCATGCCAGCAACAAACTTCATTACAGTGCTACAGGTATGCCGCAGGCACTCATTGCTTCAATCTCTGTTATAGAACTATAATTCTCTGGAGCTATTCCTCCTCTTCCCACTGAGACCTGTCATTGTCATTGCTCTACAGTAGAGCTTCCAAACCTTTTTTTTTCATTTGAAAAATGTCAACCCCACGCCTTTTGTTATTCTTGTTGATTGAGATGATTGAGCCTATATGTAAAACACCACCAGCTTTTACAGCATATAATGAAAATATGCAGGCCCTTTAACTTTCTCCACATTTTGTTGTTTTATAGACTTAATGTAATATTTATTGAAAGAAATGCCATCAATTTACATGCAAAGCAAAAACATATTTTTACACTTATGTCAATTTATTGAAAATAAATATCCTATTCTGGTAATGAATTCTGTACACTGTTGAAGTGCCTTTTGCAGTGATCACAGCTTTGATTCTTCTTGGCTGTGCCTCTACCAGCTTTACACAAGTGGATTCGGGCAGTTTCTTCCATTCTTCTTTACACATCCTCTCAAGTGCTGTCAGATTGGTTAGGGTGTTTCACTGAACTACGATCTTCAGGTTTTCCCACAGATGTTCAATCACGTTACTGTCATGTCTTTGGCTGAGCAATGACGAGGACATTCACAGACTCATCTCAAAGCCACTCCAGCTTTGTCTTGGTTATATGCTTTGGAATTGTTGTCATGTCGTGAATGAATCCTTGCCCCAGTCTGAGGTCCTGTTTGCTCTGAATCAGCTTTTCTTCAGTGACCTCTGTATTTTGCACCATTGATCATTCCATCAATCCTGTTGATTCCCAGTCCCTGACATTCCCTATAGCATGATGGCCACCCCATCGTGCTTTACCATATGGATTTAGCCAAATGCAGAACTTTACAGTGAGGACAAATACAAGACCTCAACTTTGGTGTCATCAGACCAGAGAATCATTTTCCTCATCTTCTTCAGGGGGCATGTCATTTTCATTTTACTCAACAGTGGCTTCCATCTAGCTCTTCTACCCTAAAGGCCTGATAAGAGTACTGTAGAAGTGGTTGTTTTTCAGGATGGTTTTCACAATGCTGCAGAGAAACTCTGAAGCTCTCTTAGAATGGCCTTTGGATCTTGGTCACCACCCAGACCAAGCCCCCACCAAGCCATTCTTGCCCAGTTTGTTAATTTGGCTGGATGCCCAGCTCTAGGACTCTTGGCGATTCCAAGTGTCCTTCAATTTACAGTGACAGTGCCCACTTTGCTCGTGGGCACTTTCAAAGCTTCATCTATGCCTTCACATATCTATCTCAGAAGTGCTCTTTTCACTTGGCTTATTTTTTGTTCTGATATGCACTGTGAAGTGTGGGACCTTGTATGAGACTTTCTAAATCCTAGCTAATCCATAGAATTTATCACAAATCGACACCAGTCAAAGATAATGAAAGTATCTGAGCTTAATGTTGGTATAATTGAGTATTGTTTTGATTGATGTAAACAAATATTTTAACCAGCTATGAATGAAGTCAGTTACACAACAAAATGTGAAGGAAGTGAAGGGATCTGAATATTTTCCTATGGCTTGGACAATAATACTTGCACTGAATGCATCTAACAGTGAAGTACCACAAGTCACTATCTGCATGGTGGTATGCTTCCAGACAAGTTCAAGTTAAGTTCAAATTAACAACATATATTAATTTCAATAAATAAAGTTATAATAATATAAAACATAGTTCCAATAAGAAAGTAATAGAACTTTTGTGTCATCGGTAGAACTTTATTTACTGATATCCAGCATTTAGCTTATAAATGGACAAACCACAGAATAATTGTTAAAAAACGATCACTACATAATATATATACTATGATGTAAAATGTATTTGATCCCCTGCTGATTTTGTATGTTTGCCCACTGACAAAGTAATTATCAGTCAAATTTATATGGTAGATTTATTTGAACAGTGAGTCACCAAGAAAACAATTTGTAACACACTACGCTGTGATGGACGGAAATCCTGCAGTGCCTGCAAGGTCCCCCTGCTCAAGAAAGCACATGCACAGGGCCATCTGAATTTTGCCAATGAACATATAAATAATTCTGAGGAGAACTGGGTGAAAGTGTTGCGGTCAGAAGAGACCGATATTGAGTTATTGGGCATCAACTCAACTCGCTGTTTGGAGGAGGAGGAATCCTGACTATGACCCCAAGAATACCATCCCCACCATCAAACATGGAGGTGGAAACATTATGCTTTGTGGATGTTTTTCTGCTAAGGAAACAGGACAAATTCACCACATCAAAGGAATGATGGACATGGCCATGTACTGTCAAATCTAGGGTGAGAATCTCCTTCCCTCAGCCAGGGCATTAAAAATGGGTCGTGGATGGATTTTCCAGCATGACAATGACCAAAAACACATGGGCAAAGCAACAAAGGAATGGCTCAAGAAGAAGCACATTAAGGTCCTGGAGTGGCATAGTCAGTCTCCAGACCTTAATCCCATAGATTATCAGTGGAGGGTTTGAGTTGCCAAACGTCTTCTCTAACCTTAATGACTTAGAGAAGGTCTGCAAAGAGGAGTGGGACAAAATCCATCCTGAGATGTCCAAAACCCATCTGCAAAACATGTCCAAAGTCATGTTTTGCAGATGGGTCGAATACTTATTTCCCTAATTAAAATGCAAATCAATTTATAACATGCGTTTTTCTGGATTTTTTTCCAATTATTCTGTCTATCACTGTTCAAATAAACCTACCCTTAAAATTATAGACTTTCTTAGTCAGTGGGCAAACATACAAAATCAGCAGGGGATCAGATACTTTTTCCCTTACTGTAGGAATGTAAAACATATTGAAATATTGCACATTTAACTAACTTAATTACTCCAAACAACAGAGATCTTCAACTTTCTTCCCTTAACGTCCACTTCTTCTCAATGCTCATTGTGTTCTTTTATAGATTTTTGTTGAAAGAAATAACCAGAGGCATTGCTAGGATCACAATACATTCGGGCCTCAGCCCCGCCCCACCCACCGGGACAGAAAGTACAGGGTTCCGAGTGTACATGCTAGAAGAAAATTTCGAAGCGCTTGCTTGCGGCTTGTATGCAGACATTATCATTGGAATTATAGATGATCAGGGGCTATTTTTTATTATAATATTTTGTGGTGAATTTGAGATCCAGAGCTATTTCTACAAGATCTGGGGCTATAGCCCTGGTCACCCATGCAAAACGACGCCACTGGAACCAACGTGTCAACCTTTGCTGTTTTCAGACATGAATGCTGACACATGACTACATTGCCCCGAGCACTAAACACTTTCTCTGATGACGGACTCGTGGCTGGAATGCACAGGAATTTGCGAGCCAGTTTGCTGAGCATTGGAAAGTTAATGTTGTGTAACTTCCACCAGCCCAGACGATCTTCCTCTCCAACAATGGTGGGAGTCGTCATATAGTGGTTCAGCTTAGCTTCCATGGCATCCAGCAGCACAGAGGATGAAGCAGGGGGCAAAGCGCTGCTCTTAAAGATGCTGCCCAATTACTGTTTTTCCTTCACAGTGGATGGCTCTGCATCTGCTGTACTTTGAAGTACAGCGTCTGTGGTTCGGACATGCCCTCTCCTGCAAAACTGAGACGAGAGCTGTTAAGTTTTGCTATGTGATGAAATTATGATCATTTGGGCATTTTATGCAAACAAATAAAAAATAAAAACATCTAAATACAATTACTAATATTACATGTTGCATGTATTCACTTAAGAGCACAAAAAAACAAGACAAGTTACCTTTCTTGCTATCCGTTCCATTTCAATCTTCACTCTTGCTTTGTCTGGGACATCATCTGCGCCTATGTAGTTAATCTTGAATCTTGGATCAAGGAACAAAGTGATGTCCAGAATCTCATGTGTGGCTGGGTTGCTGTATTTATCCCCCATGTAGTCAAGGGCTCTTGACTTCATTTTCTTGGTAAGGGGTGTCCTTGACATTTACAGCCAAAGTTGATGTTCTCAGGAGATGCAGCACTGGCTTCAGGTATGACACCCTTACATTGTGTAAACTCCTGGAGAGGACGCAGGGTGTTGTTCATTGATTCGAGGACATCTGTGTCCTGCCAGGTGAAGACCAGGTGACAGGTCTTCCTGTCTTCATGCAGGACCTGAGACAAGGCACTGTTCTGCTTCGACACCCTCCCAATCATCCTCTGCCTTGAGCCCCATCTTGTTTGACACTCTGTAATCAACGAGTGCTCTGGTGGATTTAACTCTTGCTGTGCCTTACTCAGGTTCTTTTTTCCAACTCTGCGAGAAATTGCCAACCAACTGTTTGCGATATCCTGTTGCCTGTGTTAATTTGGGGAAATATTTCATAGGATTAAACAGATAAATTGTGTAAGGTACAGTACTGCATTCATCAGACTGTAAATGTACAACAATGACAATAATAATGAATGTCGTTTTATAGTGTAGGAAACAAGCAGGCAGGACTGGAGTTACAAATACAAGGTCTTTACACACAGGAATGTAGTCAGCACAAGCGACAGCATTATAGAGCAGTCCTCACACAGAGGCAACGACTAAACACACACAAACAGTGTCTAATGACAAACCTTAACCAAGAGGGACGCGGAGAAAAGGAAAGAACTAAATACACAGGCAAATGAGGAAACAGGACACAGGTGAATGGAAATACAAGTGACGAATTATGAATCTGATTTACTGAGTCCGGGATGGAAGACAACAAGGAAAGACCAAATAATAACATGTGAAACAACTAAAGTCCAGGAAAAATGACCAAAAAAAACATAGACATGCAAACGGCCCCATTTGGCTGGGACCATTACCAACTTTAGGCCTACTTTCATAGTACTTTTTTAGCAAGAGCATAACATGCGTCATAGAAAGCAATACAATCACCTCAATTTGAAAAACAAATAAATCGTAATGCTTTTTTTTTATGTATCATACATACGATGTATATCAAAGTGCTTTCAAACAATAATATCTAAAAGAAAAAAGAGACATTTACCAATCACAAGATGCAGCTTGTGGCCAAAACACTTATACCTGGTCCATTAATTTAGTACCTTTGATAATATTTGATCCATTACCAATGGTGATGCATGTCTGGCCGTCTTCTTTCATGCTCCAGCTGGACAACGACTCTCAGAGTCCATGGGCAATATTCTTTAATGTGTGGTGAACATGAAAGTATGCAGTTTGCAGGCAGCAAAATGAAAGTTAACCTTAATGAAGTATATGGTGAGTGTTAGGTATGGCTCAAATGTCTTATTTGACCACAACTCTACTTTTGTGGCATAAGACACATTTTTCAGCTCCATTTCAACTTTTTTCTTACATTCTGAATATAGTTCTGAAAGGGCCAATTGACGGAAGTATGTGTGGGAGGGAATTGAATATCTTTTATCCAGCGTTCGGATTATGTTTTGAAGCCCATATTTAGTTACAGTGTTAAGTATTACATTATAAAATTTAATAGTTGTATATCACTTTTCTAGTATAATTACACAAAGTGCTTCACACACAATAATAACAGAAATACATTCAAATAATAATAATAAAAAATATATAAATAATATATATAGTTTTAATGTATAGGAAGTAATAAGAATAAACAAGATATAAAATCACTATGATAAATATTCATAAAAGCCATGTTATAAAATTAGATGCACTAACGTAGCATCTCAGACATTCTGAGGTAGGCTTTTCCAGTCAGGGGCCCGTATTGCAAAGTCCTGGTTCCCTTTTGTTTTTGTTTTAGACACTGGGACAGCCAGACGTCCTTTTGCAGCTAATCTGGGAGGCCCATCAGTGCAGTATGGGTTCAGCATGTCACTAATGTAATCAGGTGCAGGACCATGTAGTGCTTGAAAGTTTTTTTTAACTCTACTCTGAAGTTCACCGGTTACCATGTAAAGCTGCCCACGCTGGGGTTAAATGAGACATTGATTTAATCCTTGTAAAAAGTCTGGCAGCTGGATTCTATACAACTTGGAGATTACTCAGGGACTTGCTGTAGAGGCATGTAAACAAAGCATTACAGTAGTCTAGGCGTCCTCAAAATATAGAGATTATAGAGCTTATTTTGGCAATGATTCTTCTTTGGTAAAAGCATGACTGCACCAATTGTTTGTGTTAGATTCAAATTGTGAGTCTGGATCAAAGAACACACCCAGATTTCTCACCACAGGCACAATATATTTAACTAGTGATCCTAGAGACTGCACTTCTTCTGAAAAAGTAATTTTCTTCCCAATAATTAAAACTTTGGTTTTATCACTTTTTAACTGAATAAATTATTGGACATCCAGTGTGTAACCCTTTAAAGGCAATTATGCAGAACATACAACTTACTCAAATCATTTGGATTGACTGACAAATAAAACTGTGTTTCATCTGCATAACAATGAAAAGAAATGTCATGCTGACAAAGTATACTACCTAATTGTAGCATATTCAGAGAAAACAGAATTTGGCCCTGTGATTGAACCCTGTGGAACACCAAATATGACAGGAATAGAGGACAGTTGCTAATGGTCATAAAAAATGCTTTATACGACAAAAAATCTACACTGCATGCACAATTATTTGACAAGTGAGTATTCTGATTGTATAATTGTTTATAGGCACAATTTCCAGCTCCTAACCACATACATTTGAATGCTCATTGGATAGAATCATTTTCAGGTAGTCTGTATTGGTGTAATCAGGGAGGGTGTGGCAACACCTAATATCAAAGTGTGCATACTTATTAGGCAGCTTCATGACCTCAGGTAAAATGGGCCAAAATAGAGATTTAACTGTCACTGAAAAGTCAATAAAAAAAAGCTTTTCAGGCGGATGCAACACTCTTGAAATAGCTAAATTACGGATGCGTGACCACTGGACAATCAAAGGATTTGTTGCAAATGGTCAACTGAAACTAAACAAGAAGCTACCAGGAACCCATTATCATCCAGTGCCATCATATTCCAGAAATGTAACCTACCTGGAGTGTCCAGAAGTACAGGGTGTAAAGTGCTCAGGGACATGGCCAAGGTCAAAAAGGCTGAAACATGACTACCACTGAACAATAATTGAAATGTACTGTATAGATTGGGCAAAGAAATACTTGATGACAGATTTTTCAAAGGTTTTATGGAAATATTAAATGAGAGTGACTTGATGTACCAGATAAATGGTCTGATGGAAATTTCGTCGATAGACACTCTTAAAGAAGTACAGAGACAAAATTCTCTTGGCACAATTAGCAGTTTATTTGCAAATAGAGAGACGCGTCAAACACTTACAGAATAATAATTTGAGGAGCTTCTGAAGGAAAATACTTCTAAAGGGTGTGGTAAGATGCTACCCATGAATCTCAGGTCGCACAGGTTATATCCAAAGGGAGGATTGTCCCACCACCATATTCTTCCTGCCATAATGTTTACTGTTTTGTTAACCTAAAGGGCCAATTGCCCCAACTTTCCCCCAACAACCACATTCCTAAGGAACAGAGAACATTGGCCTAGTCAGTTGAGCAGATGGTCAGAGTACCCAGTGATCCGCTTACATTTTACAGATGTGTCACAACCAAAGACCAGAGGTACTGGTATGGCCTGCAATCAATAAGGATGAGGTACTTGGACCTTTTCAGCTTGAAGATGGACTGAAACTCAGCTTCCAAACCTTCTGGCAGTTTCTGCAAGATACTTTCTTGAAACAGTGGTACAGCAAGAAATCATCGTCATTCAAGATGGCCATGAGCTTCATGCAGGACAATGCTCATTCACATGCATCCAAGTACTCCACTGCTTGGCTAGCCAGCAAGGGCCACAAAGATGCCAGAATATTGACCTGGCACCCTTCCTCTCCTGACTTAAATCCTATTGAGACTTCTCAATCATGAGATTAACAGTCTGGGAAGACAATACAAATCTTTGAACTGCCAAGTGCTCAGTGACATTACTTATTTGTTACACTTACTTGAACAATTTTGAATAAACATGTGAGTTGGGATTTTTTTTAAATTATTTGCATAATAATTCTGTACACCAATTGTTGCCTAATAATTCTGCATTCTTATGTATTCCCCTGAGAAAGATCAAAACTATCTTTCAGGTTTGAGGTTCAGTTATATTTTGGATTGACATAAAGCATTGTGATTTCAACTATAAAATCACTCTTGAGAAATATGGTTTTCCTAATAATTGTGCACGCAGTGAAGTGCAATCCCAGAGATCCCAACCTTCTTAATCTGTCAATTTGCAAGATTCTGTCTGATCAGCATCTTTATATGCCACACCTGTGAGGTGGTTGGATTATCTCAGCAAAGGAGAAGGGCTCACTAACACAGATTTAAACAGATTTGTGAACAATATTTGAGAGAAATAGGCCTTTTGTGTGTATAGAGAAAGTCTTAGATCTTTGAGTTCAGCTCATGGTGAAGGGGGCAAAAACAAAAGTGTTGCGTTTATAATTTCGTTCAGTGTATGTTGATTTAAGTAGAAGATCAAAAAATCTTTCCTCTTTAAATGAGATACAAGTACAGTACTTCCTGCTTTACCATAGTCCCTCTTCTCCGTGGCAGACTAAATACTTGTAACTAGCTATGTAACTAACTTTACAAAAGGAACAGAACTGAGTGTCATCCTCAATGTAAGGATACATTTTTAGAAGTGACATTACATGGTGATATTAAACCAAACATGATCAAAGCAGAGTAGGCTACTGTGGAACGGATTTAAAAGACATTGGTAGCCAAATATTTTTCCTGCCTGTTGAAACATGTATTCAATACATCACCTTCAAGGATCTTGTAGTCCATGCGTCAGCATGTCACTGCTGTTTTGGCGGAATGCTGTGGACCAACAGCATTTTAGGCAAGTGGTCATAATTTTTTGTCTCATCAGAGTATTCTATATTGGAATGATTGTGTAAGAATAGATAATCATTTGATAATATGTTAAATTGATATTCTATTATCATCATCAGTCTTCTTTAGCATTCATTTCCTGGCAGTATGTACAGTTGTGATACTTGACACACTGTGACCACAGGCCATGCCTGCCATGTGGTGGTATACACAATAGTATATAGCATGGGTGTCTGGGGTCTTTCACTATTTTTGAGCCTTCCTCTGACACCTCTTGGAAAGATCTCGGGTGACAGGGAGCTGGACCTTTTCATAGAATTTGCGGCTTGCTCCAGCCTCTGAACAATCCTGCTATTGAGGGAAACGAAGTTGCTATCCCAAGCGGTGATGCAGCCTGTAAAGATGCTCTTGACAATGCAACTGTAGAATAGTTTGAGGATTCAGGTCCCATGACATTTTTTCCTTCTCAAAAGCAGGAGGCTTTTATTTGCTCACTATACCAGTGATTGAATGTGTTTAGACCATGTTAGTTTGTTGGTGATGTGGAACCAAGTATCTTAAAGCTCCACTTCAGTCCACTTCAGCCCAATTGATGTGTATGAATATTTGCACTTACAGTAGATATAGAAAGTCGCCACCCCTTAAAAATTCTAAGGCAAAAAAATTTGAACGTCTTGATAGGGGGTGGTGACTTTATATACCCACTGTTTTTCTGATGTTAAGGTAGAGATTGTCAGGTTGACGGTGAGCATTGAGGATGTGTTATCCTTAATGTCCGTTGGAAACCTGTCAGGAAGTCCAAGATAAAGCTGTTGATGGATGTGTTCAGCCCTGGGGTACTGTGTTTAGTGATGTTTTAGGATGGTATTATGGTGTTAAATGCTGTAGTTATTGATGCACAGCTTTCTCTAACGTAATGCTTTATGGTGGGTACTGTTATCTTCTGTTCAAATTGATTTTAGTTTTGGCTTAATAAGACTTCTGGCAATGCAGCCCCAAAAAATCCACCTATGACTTCATGGTACTGTGGCAACGGGGGAAATGTGAACTTCTGATGCACACATACGCAAACAATGTTTGTTTACAACTTTGTAGATTGCGACTGTAGGTGTAATTGAAACAAACGCCAAACATTGTTTTACCTGCCCGATGAGAATAGAGAGAATACAGAAAAGACAGAAAATGTGTAATCTAAGGAAAAACATCTGTCAACCTCATCCCCTCTCTTAGTGATTGGTAGTAAGATAATGAGCAGATTGTTTTTTTAGTTTTAGATGCATGTTGATAACAGTAGCTAGCCAGCATAATGAATGAGTACTTTGGTTATTTCTTTGCCATAGCCTGCCTACATTTTGAAAGATGGTAAAGCCTTGTACATAATGAGCTCAGTACCCAATGGTTCCTGTCAGCTCATCTCCCTTTTAGTCTTGATTTTTCACTGTTCCTCCATTAATGGCTTGAATAATAAGTTAATCCAAGGAGTTTTCTTGATAGAGACCTTTTTAAACTGAGATGTTGCAGGAGAGGGCTTTGTTAACTTTATCAGCCGTAGTTTGATTATATATGCACACAAATACATCAGAATATTAGCCTGGTGCCCAGTGATCCCATGCAATGCTTTTGTTCTCTCTCTATCTCTCTCTGCATTTCTGTCTCTACAATATTGGCTTGAATAATAGCCTGAGGTGTTTTCTTGGCAGAGAACATGCCTCTTTAGACATGGCAGCTAGCTTTCAGACCTTAGTTATTTACAATATCAATCAGTAGCCTTTTGGATGTACTATATTGTTAAACTACTCCTCTGGCTATTCCCATATGCATTGACAGCTAAACAGCTTATCATTTGTATTAACATCCTCGGATCAATAAATCCTAGATTTACATATTTTACACTTAAATATACATAATTGATTGATTTGGCCTGCTTGCAAATCTCCTGATTGCATATTGCCATGACCACATCCACAGCCCTCTGCCACACTTACCAATTAAAAAAACATCCTGCTTGTACTTGTGCATCCTGCTAGTACATGTCCTCAATGGTCCGCAATAATGTTTTCAATTCTTCCATTTCAGAGCCCACCAGTGCTTTCTTTCTTTTTAATGTACTCAACAGTTGAATTTGGCATGCTAATGTTTTGGCTACATCTTTGATTGAGGCATTCTAATTCATGTGATGTTCAGCTTGACTCATATCGACTTCTATGTCTTCAAAGTCTACAATCAGGATCAACGTTGACATCTTTTTTTACATGAACTAATTATAAAAACACATCAAGCTAACAAGAGACAGCTATGAATCCAACCTTTCAAATACTTCTGGCACCCTAAAATGAGGGCACTATATCATTACACAGCCTACAGTTACTTCTAAATGTTGAAAAGTTTGGGTTTTGTCATACCCGGTCCCATAAACAACAGCTATGATGCAATGATATGCCGGTTACACTAGAATGAACATTACAACCTATCAGCTCTACAATAAGGGGGTTTAAAAAATCTTCAGTAAGTGCTGTGAGAACCTCTTTATAAACAGTGTTTTGACTGTACTACAATACCAGCATACTGTATCACCTCAAGTCCCCAGTGTCTTTGGGTACAGCACCAGATGAGAGGTCCATGTTCATGGTAGTAGAAACTAAAAACTTGTGTGCTGTAGTAAATCACTAATGGAAATAAGTGACTTACCTGGGTCTCTGACCTACTGCCTGCACAGTAATCCCTCTAAAATAACTTTTTGAACTGGTGCTGTTTATACCCACTAAAAGTGTTTTTCAGCCACATCTATCCTGAGTAATTTCCTTTGCACACACAGTAGAACGGCATATACAAACGCCTTACAATGCCAATTAGTCAGGCAAGCTATGCACAAAGCTTGCAATTAATAACCTATTACCACAATATGGGCTAAGATGGCACAGCATAATGAGCATTTGATTGTCATATTTGTCTTGAATGTTGTTAAAGGTTGCACAACAGAAGTGGGCACACATTTTCAAGCACTTCCAAATGTATACTTGAAGGAAAATGGTGTCTTTCTGAAAGAACAGTGGGTTGAATTCAAGCCCATGCTGCAGCAGAACATGTGCAGCTGGGATAGCGCCACAGACCGCTGGACCACATTAGGCCATCCTAGCATCATCTGATTTCTTCTTTCTAGTATGGGGAGCTTTTCCACTGCTGTTCCCAGAGATGAGAAGGACAGTGGGGTGAAAGCAATCCTTTTCTGCTACCAGAGGTGTGTTTGGGTCAAGGCCATGCCCAAGGTTTAGTGGCTGTCAGGCAGCAATGATAGAAAGGTCCTTTCAAGCAGAGCTCAGGCCAGAACAAATGGGTCCAGGTTGCAGTGTGTGTTACGCTACACCGCAAAACACTGCTGAGCAAAAACTGGCCAACATTACGACAGAGATGCAAAGTAGCAGATGCAAGGCAAAAGTATTAATAGTTGTGCTACTGTTGAATTCTGACAATGTAATGTAAAATATTTATCATAAAAAAATGGGGTACAGTATCAATATATGATGTTAAAGGGTAATTACGAATTTCTACAATATAAAAAAGATGTACAGTAGTCTGGGACTTTTCTTTGTTACCTTTCTTTAAACCTCCCATTGTGGGCAGTATGTGCCTTATTCATAAAATACAATCATACCTCAGTTAGCCATGAAGATTAAAAGCAAAATATTTTGATAACATTGGGCACATATCCCCACATACTGTACATCACACACATAAATACACACTACTACAGGACCCTGTTGTCTGTTGCCTAAAATCTGGGAATGCATCTTTAAGCAGACTGTGCCTGTTTATATTGCTTTAGGTCTAGGATACTAGAAATGCCTTTGTAGGTCTTGGGATGAAATAAAAGCATTATATCTCATTTAATTTATGTCATTGTATTTGAAGCAGCATGCGATTCTTCTGTAAAACAATCTCTTTATCAGTTCCTACAGAGGCTCCTCCTCAAATGTTTCTAAAATCCTATAAATCTTTTAACAGCTCCAAGCAGCAAATCAGAACAAGGTCACACTGACTGAAAACAATAATATCCAAACAATTACATATTAATTCAGCAATATTTTTGCACAATACAACACAACATTAAGCATTTATGTGGTGAATTAATTGTTCTAAGATCGTACTCTTTCTCCTCTCATGGTTCCTCCAGATTGGTCTTGAATTGTGGATCCCATGACTGAATGAGCTTGGCTGAGTGTTGCCAGGCATGGAGCAGATGGATTGTAAGCCTTACCAGTCACTGTCCAAGGCCCGGAATGAGATGGAGCTCGTCTACACCAGCTCCTCAGATGAAAGTGAGGATGGCAGGAACCTTTGCAAATCCTACACATCCCGAGAGACCCTGCCCGACTATGGCCAGGAGATGAGACTTAACTACAACAGCCACAGAGCCAAGCGGAAAACAGTGGGTGAGCACACAGGAGGTACTGGACAACAACACACAACCAAAAATGTTAATCAGTTAAAGTGCGATTGATAAAATAGTAATTTAATTAAAATGCCAATTTGATTAAATTGTTAATTTTGCACGTGTGGTATTTATTTGATGAATTTATTTTCTAGTTTTTGATATTTTGAAGTTATCGATGAACTTTCAGGTTCCAGCACATTCAGTTTTCTCTGCACAGGTTATATTCAGTTGTAAAGTCAAAACGGCAGAGGAGGAAATCGATAATACAGTATGAAGGGATAACTGTACATGTACACTGTACATGATAAAACTTTGTTAAACTGTAAGTAGCAGAATACATTTTATATTCTAATGTCTGCATATCCACAGGTTGATGCAGATGTTGCTGACTATATGGAAAAATGTCATTCTTATGTAGAAGGTAGACTTAGGTATAGATATTGTTGTGAACATCTGAGGCAATGCAGTTAATCCACAAATGTTTTTCAAGACTAGCTAGTCACACAAAGAAGCTTTTTAAGAACTTAGGAGGGTGGCAGGGTAGGATGCCTGCTGTATAATTATGTTTGAAATTACTTTTTGTCTGTGTACATTTACATTTTAGTCACCGCAGTTATTTTCTCCAGACAGAACAAATCTGTTGCTGTTAAATGAGAATAGGAAATGAGTTTTGCTGGGAAGACAATGTAATCAAGGTCAAAACACACTTCAATAATTATTGTTAACACCTTATAATAAATTAGCATGTAAATGGTTTAAAAAACAATTTATTTTGAAAGTCATTAATGAAATGTTTATATAACATTGGTAAAAAAGTGTAACGGTGGTATCAATTAAGTATGCCAGGCTAGCTTAAAGCCAACGAATTCAAACAAGCTGCTAAAATCCATATAATTTGCTGGCTCTTAAATCCTGTGCTCTGTTCAAAGTTCAGAAGGTTTATTTGTAATTTGCAATAACAAGTTAAGGCAATGAAATGCTTTGTTTTCCTACTACTGGCATTGCAGTTAAAAGTTTAAAAAGTAACAGTAATTAAATTATAAAAATAAGAAGATAACATGAACTATCAATAATATCACTATAAAAAAAACATGCATCAATAATAATAACTAAACAACTGTACAACCATAGTGCAATGTAAAAGTGACAGCTGTGCATGAAATATTGGCAGATGAGCATGATATAAAGTGCCAGGTGTGCATGGGAATATAGATGGAAGGGAAGATGGGTTCCTGAATTAAGCAGCCTCATGGCCTGAGGAAAGAAACTGTCCCATAGCCTGTTAGTTTTTGAAGGAATACTCGTGTACCTTCTGCCTGACGGCAGCTTGGTAAACAGTCCATGGCATGGGTGGCTGGGAACTGCAATGATTTGTTTGCTCCTCCACCTACACCTCTCTGTGTAGAGATCCTGCTGGGATGGCAGGTCAAACCCTGTGATGCACTGTGCTGTTTTAATCACCCTCTGAAGTGCTTTACAATCGAGGGCGGTGCGACTGCCATTCCAGGCGGTGACGCAGCCGGACAAGATACTCTCGATAGTGCATCTGTAGAAGTTGGTGAGTATGCTGGAATCCATGCCAAATCTCCTTAATCGGCGTAGGAAGAAGAGCAGTTTCCTGACGTCCTTCACCGCGATGTTAGAGTGAGGTGACCAGGTCAAGTAATCGCTGATGTTGACATCAAGGAACCGGGTGTTGTAAACTCTACTGCAGACCCATTGATGTGTATGGGAGCGCAGTCTCCTCGCTGCTGCTTCCTGTGATCAACAATAATCTCCTTCGTTTTGCTGATATTGAGCTGGAGGTTGTTTTCCTAACACCACGGAGTCAGTGACCTTACCTTGTCTATATAGGCTGACTTGTCGTTGTCAGTGATCAGGCCTATGGTGGTGGTGTCGTCAGCAAACTTAACGATGGTGTTGGAGACGTGGGTTGCCAGGCAGTCGTGGGTGAAGAGAGTACAGGAGTGGCCTCAGCACACAGCCCTGGGGGGAGACAGTACTGAGAATCAGTGAGGAGGAGGTGGTGTTGTCCATCTGCACCACCTCCTCCTCACGGGTCTGCCTGTCAGGAAGTTCAGGATCCATCTGCTCATAGAGGGGTCGAAGCCCAGATCCCTGAGCTTCACTGCAAGCTTGTGGGGCACAATTGTGTTGAAGGCTGAGCTGCAGTCAATGAACAGCATTCTCACATATGTGTTCCTCTTGTCTAGATGAGAGAGCGCAGAGTGGAGGGTCAGAGCAATGGTATCCCTGTAGAACTGTTATGTCTATAGGCAAAGAGTACACCGGCTGTGTTTTGTTGTGACCATGGAGTGCAGGGGTGAACCTTTCTTTCAAAAGAATGCTGACTCCAGAGATGGCTGGTAGGCTAGGCAGGCTATTGCTGTTTGACTATAAATTAAACTGAACTAGAATTGATTCGGCCTGCTGTGAGCACTTCCACTGTAAGAAGGTATGGGTTATGTTGTCAAAAATTATGATACAGCAATTTATTTTCATTTAACCAGGCATGTTAACTAAAAACCTGGTCTTGTACACTAACTATTTGGGGATGATTTACAGGAAAAGAGGATAATTTGCCCTTTTAAAGCCAGAATATAAACTTTATATAAAAGTGCCAACATTGCGCTACTCACCAAAGCACAACCATATTTTTTGATTGAATTATTATTAACCAATTAGGCAAGAGAGATTGTGATGTATGGCCATAAGTATAAGTACCAGTGCTAAGAGCTGTTCGTAGGCATGGTGCATTGTGATGCTTTATGAGAAGTAAAAGTTATGTTATATGTAATACTTAATGGTAAATATTAATAATGGATTGCACTTCCGTCCCTCAGACAAGTTGATGTCATGGTCATTACATTTTACAGACTGCAGTCATATTGATGACAAGAAGTTAAACAGGGACAATTGATTGTAACTGAGCTATTTACTGTTTTGTGTACATTATGGTATAGGGGCTTTGAAATACGCTAATGTAGGAAAATATTTCATAGAAAATATCAAATATACTTTGTCAGATGAAAATCTTGTCGTTATCTTACAAAGTCAGAAAGTATACTGACATTAACTACTCAAAATTCAGTGGACTATCTTCAGTATTAACTAGCTAGTATTTAACATATATCTATCAAAATCTAAATCAATTTGGACATTTTTCTTTTTGACATTTCTTCTGTGAGTAGAAGGAATCTTTGCCCACTTCTCTTTAGCATTGCTTCAACTGTGTTTGATCTGTGTTCGAGGGCATTCTTACATGCACAGCCTGCTTCAAGTCCCCTCACAGTATTTGGATTGGATTAAGGTCTAGGCTTTTGGCCATTCCATAACCCTCCATTTCTCCTTTTGAACCTCGCTTTTGTGGCTGTGCATTTGTGTTTTGGATCATAGTCCTGTTGTAATATCCATGTTCAGTTCAGCTTCAGCTTTTTAACGGATGGCCTAACATTCTACTCAAGAACTCTGTAGTACAATATTGAATTCATGGTTGACTCAATAATGGCAAGTTGGCCAGGCCCCGAGGCAGCAAAGCAACCACAAACTATAATTATGGTTGGTATGAGGTTTTTCTGTTCAAAGCCAGTGTTTTGTTTTCACTAAACATGGTGTCTGACATTAGGGGCAAACAACGCCTCCTTTGACTCATCAGACAATAATTGCTCCAGCAGTTGAGATCTTTACCCAGTTGTCGCCTGGAAAACGTCAGTCCCATGTAGGCCAGGTTGTATAGTCTCATTCTGAATGTTGACTCAAGAACTTCAACATTTATTGTGGTTAGAAAGGTCAGCAGATCCCTTGATGTCACCCTGGGCTTCCTAGATGCTTCTTTGTGCATCGTTTGGGCAACTATTGGGCTGATCTTGCTATGATAACCTGTCCTTTGTGGTCTAGAATAGTTTTTCCAGGTCAAGATGATCCATTGGGCAGTGGAATTATATAATTCAAAGTGTTTGGAAATCACTTTGCAAACCCTCAGAGATTGATGGGCATGAATAATCATTGTTCTGGAAGCCTCTCATGGATCTTTTATATTCACACACCAAGACAAAACCATACCAATTTTCTAATCTGTATTTCAAATGCGTATGTTAATAATAATAATAATAATAATGTATGTTATAGAAAAAGTAAAAGTTAAAACAATAACTGCAGAGGCCGTTTTTAGATATCATGTTTTTATGCTAGTAGTACAGTACGAAGCTTACATATTGCCCATTTGAACATCCACTGTTGTCACAATGTGCATTTACAGATACCCAGCTTGAAATCCCAAAGAGCAAGCAACAAGAGTTAACAGTGGCTAGGAAAAACTCCCTAGTAGGGTCTTAGAAACTTAGGAAGAAATGTAGAGAGATTCCAGACTCTGGGTCAAGTCAATAAATGCAGGTGGGCTGGAGTCCGTAAACCCAATCTAAGTCAGCTGCATAACCAGGTGGACATCAACAGGGAGCAACTTGAGCTGCAACACATCCAGGAACACTTTGGACAGGGACAGCTACAAGTCATTTGGGTCAGGTAGTCATGAGTCGTGGCCCAAGTGCTCATGTCCTCCTAACGTCAGACAGGACACCAGAAAGGTTAGAGAGAGCATTAATTGGATTCACAAAAATACACAAGTGTACTCTATAGACTGACCCTTGTCCCCCTTTCACATAAATTAATGCAATGTAATAATTGAAACTTAAATTAAATCAATCAAATTAATTTCATTGTGAACTTTTATATCAGCAGTTATCAGAAGGTGTTCATACAGATACAGAAGTCCAGAAACCCAAATGTGCAATAAACTACAAGAGTTGATGCACAGTGGGTTGAAGAAGAAATTCCCTCGTTCACCTTATTCCCCCTAAACATGAACTATTCCAGTGAAATACCTAGGGTCTGAGCTGGTAACCCCAGGCCAAGGTAATCCTAGATTATTGGGTTAAGACTAAGGTTTGAGATGGTGGGCTGGACACTGCCACATCTAATGGGTTGGGGGTGGTTGTGCATTAGCTAAGATCAAGACAGGAAGAGTGACCCAGGTCCCATGTCACAATATAATATAATATATAATATAGCAGCATAAAATCAGGAGCTGAAACATTATGGGCTGAGACAGTTAATGTCATTAGATACACTAATTAGTTGGGGAAAAGGGTCTGAAGTATCTGTTTGTGCAAACCCATCCCAAAGTTTAAAAAAAAATCATAATTGGTACCAAAACAATACTTTTACTGTTTTTAATCACTCAAAGTAAATATTATTCCAATCCATATTTTGAACAGATACTCTTAAAAGTGTTCACCCCCCTTGGACATTTCCACATTTTTTTTGTTACAACATGAAATAAAATCAGTTAAACCCTTTGCAACTGATCAACACAAAAAGGTATATCAAAGACTCATGGATTCCTTAAGTATTTACCTGCTTTGCTAAAACACATGAATGAGCTGTTTTTAAAGATGATGATGGTGTAGATATGCGTGGTATACTTAAAATATACTAGAAAAATTGCATACTGTAGTGTTTGAGATATATGATTTTTAGAAAGGTTTGGTACCATTCAAAAGTTCGGACACACTTTCCCATTCACCTGAACATGTAAGTGTGTCCAAACTTTTGACCAGAACTGTATATATGTTATATTTTTTTGCTTACATGGGTTGGCAGTCTGATCTCCATCAACCCAAATAGCCAAACAAGTCAACCAGTTTTTTTAAGACTGATTTATAATTAAAAAGGCATTTTCATAACTTTTTAATTTTCACTGTAATATTCCAACCTCATAGTGTGGGAATATGTATAAAACACATGTCGCATTTTTGACTGCACTGGGACTTTAACTGCAAATGTGAGCGTAAATTGGCTTTCAGCCCCCATGTATTGCAGTATTCAAATGATACACTGAACAAAACATTTTTATCTGGTTACCTTGGAAACTGCATAAAATGAACAAATGACATTTGCTCAGAGCAGCAGCTTTTTCAACCTGAGCAGATTGATAGAAAAACAGTGTGCGCAGGATTCTAGCCCTTTTGTGGAGATAACACTTTCAGTGCTCATTTATGTGTATAATTTCTGTTTTCTCGGCTGGGATTTTAAGGGGCAGGAGTTTGTAGAGAGATAGTTACTGACAAGAAATTGGTCAAGGACATGGGTTCCTGACTGGCGTAATTAGTGTAGAGATTATTACTTGAGAGTGAGGTCAGGCAAATCACCTTGGTGAGGGATTCTCAATAGCAGTTTGAAGAAAGACAACTCCTTGTCCATTTGAACCGCAGTGCAGTGTTAAATACAGATCATGGACACATGCTGATATTACTGAGTCTAGTCATACAGGATCCTGATCTACAGCTGATCTACAGCCCTGGAAAATCTATTGAAACTGTTTCTAAATCAATTGTGTTGATACAATGATCGATGCATTTATTCACTCACTATACATTTTAACAGGTCAATAATGTTTTTGATAAGAAAATTGAATTTGAAATTTGTGCATAAAAGGATTAAGATATTGTGTTATACTACATTATGTTTTTCTGGTTTAGCAATGAGATACAGTCATTATCACCAATATCTGAAGTGTCATTTAGTCATTTAACTTTGCAGTATAAATGTTGATAAAGATTGATCCTTCTCTACAGAGCAATTATAATGAAAGTTTTAGCCCTGGCCTATCTGCATGTTGAGTTTGTGGCAAAAGCTTTGGGCACTGGCCGTTTTACAACTGTTGGAGTTATGATTTGACCAAACTGTGCAGAGGAGATTTCAAAAGAATAAGTGTTATCATCTTGGGAGTAATTGAACTTATAGTTTAAAAGAATGTACATAGACAACGTTCATTGGGCCAAACAGCACAAATTAGTATTGGTCAAGATCAGATCTATGAGGGAAGTACAAAGGTTTTGTGGAAGACATTTAGACTATCTAATTGTCCTTCTTTTATTTAATTAAGTGCTTTGTTAAAATCTGACTTTGGGTAAAAACACAAGACACAGGAACAAAGGCTAAAACAGAAGGATGTACAAACACTGACCAACAAATATGTAAGGGAGGGTGGAACTTAAATAGGGACGGTGATAAGGGATATATGTGAGGGCAATGATAAAAAGAAACTCTGCTCTATCTCAGGGTGAGCAGACGTTGAATCCCAGGACATGACATTTGCAGTGAATATATTTTTTGTAGTAGTGCACACAGGTGAAAATGTCAATTGTCACCCCATCACCTCTCAAAGTAGCGTGGAACAGTACTCCCTGTGGAACAGAGACTTTCCCTGCATTTACTATGGTCAATATACAGTGCGTGCCTCATTCATCTTTCCTTGTGAGTGGTGATGTTGGATGTCAAAAGATTTTTTTCCATGTTGTAGAGATGTTTAATAAGGGGAGGCTAACTCTGTGTGAAACAAATTGCTGCATGAAGTTGTAATCATACACACCCAAACGTATTATTTGTCTGTCTACCCAGCAGCAAATTTTCTTAAATTGCTCATTTTGATCAGCTGCGTACATTGCAGCAACTGGCATTAGGAGAGTTACCGAACACATGCAGAAAATGCTCCCAGTGCGTCATTCTGTGGGACACACTTTCAGAAAGCCTTTCCAAATTCTAAATATCAATGGAAGTACAGAAATAGTTTTCTGCCATATTTATTGGGTCTATAGTTGGGTCTACACTTTAAAACTATTACTCACGCTGTTTTTCATACATATTTTCCCATGACAACCTGACAACCTGGTACCGTAGTGACACGGTACCTGATCTTTAGTAAATGGAGTTGCTTGGTGCAGGTGAGAAATAGAGTGCTGAAGATTAGGGCTCGCAGTGAGGACAACTGGCAACTATTCTGAAATTTGGTGAACTTTCTGGCACACAGAGCAGCTGACAAAGGCTGAAGAGGCTGAAGCGTGTGCGACAGAGATGGGGTGTGAAGTGTAGTGGGTTCAAGATATGTCTGTAAGTTATTCATTGTTGCTTTGTGCGTGTTCTGAATTCTCTTTGTAGATTGTTGATTTGTTTTTGCTCACTTCCATTACTATTCATACACCTATGTGGCCCAATGAAGCACTTTGTTGGCCTAGTTATGTAAGGAATCACTCTCATTTCATGCAGACATGTAACTCATAGATCAAGAATATTTTACTCAAGATTTAGGGGCAAATGTATTATTTTGTCTTCATGAGATATTGTTAACTTTTGTATGTATTTTTAGCTGATCATTGAAGCCATTGGCATTCTTGTTAAAAGGCATTTGTTCGCTTCTGTTATGCCCAATACTTATTTCATTGTTTTGATTCTACTCAACTTTGCTTCTGTTTTAATTACATATGAATTTTTGCATTTTCATTAAGTAACTTTGAAGTATTTGGGTAAAAACAATTTACTATAAAGTATAAATCATTTATTTTTGTAACTACAGTGAAGCTACAGTGGGGAGAACACGTATTTGATACACTGCTGATTTTGCAGGATTTCCTACTTACAAAGCATGTAGAGGTCTGTATTTTTTATCATAGGTTCACTTCAACTGTGAGAGATGGAATCTAAACCTACAATCCAGAAAATCACATTGTATGATTTTTTAAATAATTCATTTACGTGAGCAAATATTGCCACGTTAAGATGTGCCATGCTAATAGACTCCTACCCAAAAAGACTGAGCGCTGTTATAAAATCAAAAGGTGCTTCAACAAAACATTACATTAGGGGTGTGCACACTTCTGCAACCAGGTAAAAGTTGTATTTTCCCGCTCAAAGATTTCAGTTTGTTTTTAATTGAATTGTTTACGTAATAGGTCGCTATAAAGTTGGAAAATTATCTGATTTACCTTTGTCTAATTCTTTTACATCACAAAACCCATTTTAACAGGGGTGTGTAGACTTTTTATATCCACTGTATTGCCCAACTTGACAAAATCAATAGGGTCTAAGCGTTGCTATTCATAAGTAAATCTGTTCATTTTTACATAGCTGCCTTGTGGTAATGTTATAATAATAATTATAATGTTATTGCCTTGCCATTAAGTTTTCTTTTTTGATAGAGCCATATTTTACCTGTGAAGAATATCCTTACTTTTTACTTACTGTGACTTTCACTGCTGATAATAAGAAACTATGGGATATTTCTGCTTAATGAAATTTTATGATCAGACATTTTTACATTAGTACAAACTTAAATAATAGCATATTAATGTTTGTGTTCCCTTCATACAATGCAGTGTGTTACACTCACACCTTTCAAGGCCATGGATGAATTACGTTGTACAGTATATGGCCTAGTTGGAAGCCCTACCTAGTTTCTACTGGAAATGGATTGTGTTTAATTCAAAGGAAGTTGGGTGTTAATAACCCTGCATTGGGCGCTGTATTCCAACACATTTAAATAATACAATGACTATGCTGTTGCAAAGAGTATTTGAAGTACTAAACATATACAATATGTTTAGCATATACAATATGTTTAGCACTTTGTCCCACATAATAATTGCTTAAAGTCTTCAACCCATAGACATCACCAAATACAGGATATCTTTCCTGGAGATGCCCTGTCAGGCTTGTTTTGGAGAATTTTGCCTTAACTCTGTTCAAGCATGTGAAAGGCAAGCTGAGTTGGATTTGGATCAGGTTATTGACTTGGTCAGTCAAGAACTTTTCAGACATTTTTTTGGTCATGTTGCATTGACATTTTGCATTGCCTTTTTTTTGGTCATGTTGTCAGACATCAGCAACAGACTCAAAAAGCAAATATATAGCCTATAATTAAGATATTGACCGGTGTCTTCTTTTTGGTACTAAATATGGGAACAAGGTACAAAATGTTGTGTAATTTCTCAATGGTAAATCTATAATATTGAATAATATAGATGAAAATACCCTCAAAGCTTAGTGTGCACACTTTTCTCTGATAACCCCATAGTCACAATATTATTTTAAATCCATAATGCTGAAATTACAGACAAAATAGAAATGTATCACTGTGAACATTCTTTTTAAGTTAACTTAATGACAAAATATACAGCTTCGTAAAAAATTAAGAGACTAGTGCACCTTTTTGAGCGAGGAACAGAAGGGTTAAAATTCAGAGCTTCTATTCCTCACTCAAAACTTTCATTTTCAGCTTTTTCACATTTGACATGTTACAGACGAAGCTTATTAAATATATTTTCATCGGCAGGTAGCCTAGCAGTTACAGCCTATGACCAGCAACAAGGTTGCTAGATAGAATCCCTGATTTGGCATCTAATGTCTGCCCCAAATTGTTGCTGCTAAAGGGAATATAAAAATATTTTTGAGTTTATTGCAGCAGAATAAGATATTTGATTGACTGATTCAGAATTTGATACAGTGAATTATCATGTTGGTTAGAACGATGTGGTGATGTAAACAGCTTAAAGAGATTATCTATGCAAAGGACTTTCATCTTCTATCAGCTGACACTGCTTCATCACACAACCACTCAGTGGTTTCCAGGTCACGGAGGAAACCAGACAGCAGAGTTGAGCAGAGGACAGTGTTTTGCCCATGTATGCCAGGGTATGTCAAAGGAAAAAAGTCAGAGCAGCTGTTTCTTCTTGAGAGTTTGTTGCCAGATTGCGGCTATACTTTGTTTTAATGAAAATATAGCAATTCGTTCAAAACAGCACTGTATGAATAAATCATATCGAAATGCATTTCCAAATGTATCATATTGAGATGAAATGGTTTCTAGGCTACTATTGATAATTCATATTTACAGTGGTGTGCGGTGATATTTTTTATATGCTATGCGATGCAATTGATTTTGGTTCTGTAATTTAGGAAAATGTGACTAAATAATTGTATTGCTGTTTAGCGATGGCTTTTAAAAAATTTGCTGATTCATAAAAAAGTTGATTGACACCAGTCTTGGAATTTCGTCATTGTAGGGGCAAGGCCATTTGGCCTTCGGTGTCACAAAATGTTTTAGTGTACATGTCAGGCAACAAAGGCCACTGAGTGAAATAAGCAGATCTGGAGCTTACAAATGAACAAAAAGAAAAGATATAGAATTTGCATGAAATACGTATGTATATACTGTAAATATATGTATTTATATACACATAGGTGGGTCCGGAAATATTTGAACACTGAAAAAAAATTCATAAATTTGTCTCTATACGCCCCAACAATGGATTTGAAATTAAACAACTGAAATGGACTTGAAGTGCAAACTTTCAGCTCAATTGAAGGGGTTGAACAAAAATATCATATGAAATGTTTAGGAATTGCAACCATTTTCATACGGTCCCCTTATTTCAGGGATAATGTGCCTATACCATCACACTGCGTCCACTGTGTTTCGCAGATGATGTGGTATGCTTCGGATCATGAGCCATTCTAAGCTTTCTCTATATTTACAGGTTCATCTGTCCAAACAATGCTGTTCCAGAACTGGGCTGGCATTTTTAGATGTGTTTTGGCAAAGTTGCATACATACATACATAAAAGCAGTTGGCAAGAGATCAGAAACATTCTGTATCTCGTGCTACACCAAATTAGATATCCGAAAAAGCTAAATGAAGGAAAATCTTAGATGAATGTACAACCCAGAATATGGATCAATTTAATTTTAAAATGGTTCTGCTCTAAAAGATATTGTACTGATTACATTTCACAGAGGATAGATTTTGTTTGGAAATTATGTGCACTGACAGTGTGCCATGTTGCCCTCCAAAACAGCCTTTTAATTAATAGCATTTGAAAAATAATAGTGGATCCTGCGATACCTACAGAGCATATTCTTTGAAAATATATCGTATTGTTTTCATGTGTTTTGAGAACTTTCCCAGGGGATTTAGTGTGAGAAACAAAAGTATATCTTTCTGCTTCCTCATTTGGGAGATCTTAGAAGGAAAAAGGTTGATACTTCACAGCGTCACTTCCCGGAATCCATATCACAAAAAATGGTATACATTTTATTTAAATAGAAATATTTTTTATAGTAGGTCTATAGATTGTTGTTCAAATATAGATGTTTAAAGTTATAGAACCATTTAAAGGTATTTTATGAATTTTTATAAATATCCATGATTTGCCCTGATGTGCTGAGAAAGAACATACGTTATATATTACCATGCAAGGAGGCAATCACATGTACAGCAAATGGTTGATAGGTGACAGAGTTTTTCATGACCCAGTACTCTGAATGCTAATTAATTTACCCAGGGCATGATTTACTTTTGGCCTAATCTATGAGTTGTCAGAAACAAATATTGAGTGAAATTCGATACATTTCTGCATGTCTTTTAGATGTGTGGCCTTTTTACATATTTCAATAATCAACCCATATGTTTGGTAACTCAAACAAAAAAGTTAAAATAAGATAATGAAAGACACTGGTGGTAGCATCCACATAAAAACCATAAGAAAAATCTAGAGAGATCTAAAAGAGATGTTTTTCTACAAAACAAATCAATTGCATTTTAATGCAAGTTGTCTGATTCAGCTTGATGTCATAGTAGCAGTAGTAGTGAATATTCTACTTAAAAGAAACATTAGTGTTAAAATATAGAGAACTGAAGGAAATTTAATTCACCCAAATATTCCATGCCATGCTGGTGGTGTGTTTCATATAGGCAACCTCAAACAAACATGAATAAAAAGTTGGTTGGGGTATTCAATATTTTGTTTATTTATTAATATGACATGTGAAGAGTACATATAACTGCAACTAAAAGGTATTGTTGTTTATCAGGTTCTTGTTACATATACTATGCCTAACCTTTCAAAAAATAGAACTAAAACTAGATATTTATCAATAAATATAAAATTCTGAATGACTGAATAACTTCGCCTTGTAGAAATGCCAATTTGGCCTATTCTATTACTCTACATACTTTAAATAAGGGACATGCATCAAACTGACTAAGAACATGTATACATTGAAAATGAAATACGCCATCACCCATCAACAAAGTCCCATGACTTCGATGGAGACACCTGGGTCACTTGGACACATCTGTTGCATGAGTCTCTACCTGCTTACCTTCTCTGGTAAATCTGCTTGTTATATTGTATCCAAATTGGCTACAAGTATAAATATATGATATTGTAAAAAAAATGATGTTTTATTAAATGTAACAATCAGTAGTGTAGTGGTGCCTGGAGAGGTGGGTATACTGTAATTATGATCACAAAATTCTAATTCACGCACAGAAAAGAAAACAACCTCTGGGAAGTATTATATAACAAACTCTCCTATGTAGGCCCATGTATTACCTATAATTATACATCTCACAGACTTATTGTGCAGGCCAACCCAAGATTTTACCCACAGTGCAAGTAGAATAGTAGTCCTATTATTGAAATTAAAGAACCGCCAATATATCACATCCCCATCATATCAGGGGGCTATGGTAATAGTCCTTCAGCTATTGGACCTCTTGTATCAGGCTCTCGAAATTGCCCTAGAGAGCAAATCCAAGTGAACCCTCTAGTGTTGACTCTAAAACACAAGGCAGATGAAAACACATGAAAAGACACTTGTCACATTGGCGCATCACTGAAGATCTCCATCAGTAAAGATCATAATCCTTCATAAACCAAATGTCATCATTGCCAAACCTTTTAGTTCACCCTGTGTAACTGTTATGCACTGTCTGGACTGATCATTTCAGAATGCCAATTGACGATGAGAATAGTTCTCCAAAGGCTAAAGCTTTAGGCTAGGGAAGGTTTTACATGTGGATGATCGGCTAGATCAGATTACATACAGTAATATATTATGCTTCACAATGAAGGGGAAACCAGGAAAAAAATAACATTGCGGTTGTTGCAGTTGTTTTCCATTCCCCCAAGGATTTGCAGTGGTGCTGTTCTGTGACAGCCCTAGGTTAAGGAAAAAAATATTTTGATTTACATTATATTGTGTAGTTTTCCTTATATGGAAATGAAAAACAAATGCTCCTAATTCACTCTTGTTTTGTTACTGGTATTTCTAGTCAACTTGTATCATGGTTAGCAAAATATATCATGGTTTGCTATCTTCTTAGCTGATATACTTCTCTACCTTCCTAACATATCTCAAAATATGTGACAAATTGAATGTCTTCTCCTTCAATGCAGAGCTAAGCATATTTATTCCTGTGTAGATGGAACTATGACTATCCTCCTTCTTCCTAGCCCTTTCGATCTAAGATTTGTTTGGAGGACATTTGGTCAACCATATGTTCTACTACCTCTTTGATTCATATTGATCAATGCTTTGTTAATTTGGTGCTATATTGCAATTTCACCAACAATATTGCCTTGTTTAATGTTTCCAATGTCAATGTTAGGTACGTACATCTATTGTTTGTTTGCATACAAATGAATGACGTCACTATTTTTGTTTTTTCATATTCATACAAAGAATGCCATGTCCAACATTATTCATACTTCCTTGAGATTGTTGCAATTTCTTTTCGGGAAAATGCAAGTTTCTAGACCATTTTAAATGGTCTTGTAATCTCCACCATGAGAGAGCAGTGAATCACCTATAAATTGAGAACAGCTGAACAGCAGTAGTTTTCTAGTCAGTTAACTGCAAGTCATGGCTAAAAACAGAAATAGTTATGTGTCTCCAGCACAATGACTTACCGTGTTTTGTCACTTGTTTATGTCACTTCCAGCCAGCAGAAACCTTTTGGTAAAACACATTTCACTATAGCTCAATATTTGGCATGGGTATGGATATTTCTGGCCTTTACAGTATGTATATTTATATATATTTTTTTATATAGAAATATATATGTTCATTTTAGAAAAATAAGTAACTAGAACGGCAACCTATTGCATGTGCTTTTGACGATACAGAGGTGGAGTGGTGGAGATCCAAGAAATACAACATTGCATTATTAATTCAGAGTCTGTGTCATAGCTAATTATGAGAGATTATTGTGAGATTATGATTACTAAATTACTAGCAAAAACACTTAATCTGCAAAAATGACAAGTGTCGTCTCTCCCTTATTTGATAATGGAGTGGTAGATCACCAGTCTTAAAAGCATACGTACCACATATAATTTCCAAACACACACAGACACACTCAGTTTCATTTACAGTGGGATTGCATAGGATGTTGCTGTCACAGGGTGAGTTTTTTGGCAAAGGGACAAAGAAAGCCCAATGCCCAATGATTCAGCCACTATTGGATAAAGCATTATAATTGATGTGACTCTATTCCCATGTCACTGTCTTTCCTGATAAGAACAACAACTAATATAATAGCATTGGCATGTTATTCTCAACTTAAACTGTGATCAGACGCAATAGCAGCATGAATGTTATTATCAGATTATAGAGCCTACACATGAGTCTAGGATGACCCCTAGGATTACTTTTGAAAACAGGAGGGCTATTTTTTGTAAATAGTATGACTCATAATCTCCATAAAACATGAGTGTGCCTTTTTGCGTAATTTCAACATTCAGCTTTTCGCTAACCTGATTGCAGGCCACCTGTGATACATTCCATTGATTGCACATGATTTGGAAAGGCACACACCTGTCTATATAAAGTATCACATTTGGCAGTGCACGTCAGAGCAAAAATCCAGCCATGAGGTTGATGGAATAGTTGGTAGAGCGCTGAGATAGGATTGAGTCAAGGCACAGATTTGGGAAAGTAACCCAAAAATGTTGGCTGGATTTTAGGTATCCAAGACCACAGTGGCCTCCTTCACTCATCAATGGAAGAAACCTGCACCATCCATCACCTACTCAGTGAAAGGGGGTTGCATGGTAGGAGACCCACTGCTGAGTGACAAAAAAATGTGACTGAAACTTGCCAAAATACCTGAACATGCCATAATCCTTCTGGGACAAACACAGAGATGATAACAGGTGCACGCCCCAGGGGCATTTTATTTCAAAAACGTAACTTGAAAACAAAAGAAAAGAGTTCTGTAAAGTCTTCTGCCTTCCCCTCCTTTGGCTTCCCAATACCACCCTGATTGGTTGTTATGAGAGTGAGGGGTGGAGCTAGCCCTCCCAGCTTCCTCATAAATGTTCCAGCAACCTGCCTTGCACGCATGACATGCAAACTCCGTCTCGGAACCTTCCAGCTTTCTCCAAGTGTGGGTTCAAGGTCCTGAAACTCTATGGCCAATGGAACCTTGTAAGATGCTCCCACAACCATAGGAATGAAGCAGCACTAGAAAACCAGCTCAAAGAGTCAGTAGTTCCAACCTTCTTCCAGTCTTCTACAGAAAGTCACTTGGATTTTATAGCTTTGTTTTTAAGTGTGACATGCACACTGAATGTGGGACCTCATATAGATAGATGGTTGCCATTTTACATCATGTCAAATTGGTTACATGGATCTTTGAGCTAAATTCCATTTATTGATGAAGGTAACCTAAATAAACATGAAATTCAAACCATTCATGCAATGTCAATAAACAAAAATACAATGTCCTCCAGAAAAATTTGGTGAAGGGTTCTCTATTGTCATCCACTGTCCCCTGATGCAGTAGGTCATTTCTTCAGCCTCAGTAGAACGACTCCGGATAGCTGGCATTCTGTAAACAGTGAAAGAGCATGTAGATGTCTACGAGTCCGTTTTCAGACTGAATCTGTCATGCAGAATTACACATTTTTCCTACACAGCATGTGTATATCACCCTGACATCTCCTCCATCATCATAATCAGCATAACACTAGCGCTCTAATGTTTGCAAACCAGGCATGAAACTGTTAGTCCCTGCAGCCTCAAACCAGTAAAACCCCATTTTCATTTTCATAATTTGGAAATATATACTGTAGAATTTTGGTACAAATTTGTTAGTGTCATTGAGATTTTCTTTAAGAATAACATGTTAATCCCTCATTGATTGGCCAATGTAAACTGACATATTTGCAGCATTTAGCAATGTTAAAATGCTGTATACTACATATTCTTTATGCATTCTCTATCCATTCATTCATCCATAAATTGGGCAGGTATGTTCCTTCAGAGGAAGCCATAAAAGAAAATGTAAGCTGATTTTGATGCACTCGAATAAAGAAATCTGTTTATGTTCGACCTACCAAGGATCCAGTTGCAGGCCTTCAGTACCTTAAAAACATTCAGGAAATGCAAGGGATAATCTGTGTCTCACCATTGGGTATCTTTTAGAAACATTCACTTGAGTGCGTTTGTAGCATATCTAATCTCTTTCAATAACTGATGTTATCCACATCACTGAAGATGTTGAATGATGCTTCAACTTTTCTATCTTCTGTAGCAAGATAGTGGGAGAGATTTAAATATACAAGCTGTGCCATGATGCCCATGTTGGAGGGCAATTGGGCTAGCATAGCCATGGGACTTCCAGGGGCCTCTGCTGCTAGTGGATTGTGAGTGAGGGTGTCTAACCCCACAGTTTCTGTCTTCATATTTAGCAGAATAATAATTAGAACAGCAGGTACCATGCCATCCCCAAACTGCAAACTGTCAGCTGTTCTCATGTGCATGCATACTGACCCAGTTCATACAAAACCCCACAACCAGTCTGGGAAACACAGATATAGCCCTCATCTTTTGGGTCTTCAGTGTGTGCTGGTGGCCTTGTTGGTGGCAAGCAGACACCGCCAATTCACTGCATAATGAGAAGTCCATTCTATTGGCTTACTGCATTGCTGTGCACCATACCTTCACACCCAGTAAAAGCTAACAGTGAGAACCAAGGTTTAGATATGACAGTAATAAATCAAGGTGAGGGTTGAAATGGTAATCTGCAAATATTAAAGTTGCTATAGTATCCATTGTTTGTAGCAGTGGGAATCCGCTGGGGCCCTCTACACCCTCAGAGAGGGCCTAAGGGTAGATACAAATATATTTATATATTATAATAAGCAATTTTTTCACATTAATTAAATATTTTTTCTCTCTTTTTATTGTAATGATCTTCCTATTGAATTCCTATTGAAAGGTTAATATCCAAGAGAAAAAAATATCCAATCAGAATCTTTCTTTGGTAAGTAGTATCTTGGTAGAGATTATTTAGCTGTGCATAATGCTCATTGGCTAGGCCCTCAAGCATTGAATAGAAGGCAACAGCCAACCATCAATGACATTGACTTCAATTAGAGCAGCATTTTAGAATGACTATCAATCACAAATTGTCTTGTAATATGTGGGACAATAGTATGATGCCTCAAAACCCTCTAGAGCATAGATGGGACATTCATTTCTATCTAATGTCTCAGTATCTCTGCCAACTTACCTCGGACCCGTTTGGAAAAGTCAAGCCAATTAACACTAGTCATGGTGGTATTTTGTGCAGCAGTATTTTGATCCAGAAAAAGGATGAACAATACAAATGAGGTGGGAAACGTTGTTCATGTATCAGAGATAGAGTAGAACTGCATGGTAACTTTAACATACATTTACATACCATGTTTTTAATCAATGAACAAGAAAGCTAATTCAGCCTAATCATATATGTTAAGCAACATTACTTAACAGTATCAGAATGTTTGTTTTTTAAATTAATGGTCTCAGCTAGCTTGCAAAGTAAAGTATGAATTAATGCTGCACACAACGAATGTGAAATAACATGTTTTTGTCAGCCTTTGTCCACATAAAAGTAAAATCACAGTTAATCGTTATCTTTGTAAATAAAGGAATTTACATGAGAAATTTATTTACTATCCTGTATTAGAACTTTATAAGTACTATCCTGTATCTTCCTACATTAGACCATGGCCATTCTGTACTCTTAATTTCATAAAATATTTCTAATTATTTCAAATGGATTTGTTTGTTAAAATTCTGAAAAGTACAGTCATGTTATGCATGATGCTATGCATGACAGTGGCTATTAATATATTATTAAGGAAATTAAACTGTTAAATGAGCTGAAATGCCACTACCATGTGTTTGTACTGTAGATTGTTTTGAACAGGTCCCATGTAAGAGGGCTGTCAATTTGCTTCGTTCGGATTTATAGAGGCTCTATGACATCAGCCCATCCACTATTATCTATACAGACCAACACATCTGGGAACATTGTCTCGCAACACGTTCCCGCACATTTTTGGGGGACAACAAACGGCACTCACCATAGTAATTAGCAGTACAAAACAACACTAATAAAGAACCACCAAAATGTAATCAGTTTATAAATGACACTAAATATATTATTTAATATATCCACTCCACCTGCCATGCTGACACTGACAGCAGTGCAGCATGCCAACAAAAGTTATAAGTTCAAAACGGAATGGCAAGAGTGAATCACCAATAACAATGCTGTAATATATGCTTATGTGATAAGTGATTGTAGTTTTAATTCAAATCATATAGGAATTCACACAGCAAGCAGGATTTATCAAGCGGTATATCGATGTTACCCAAGTATAGCATTTAGGGCCTGCATGTTAGCCTTACGTATCCATGGGCTTTTAGTAACCCAAACACAGGAACAGCTATAGCTATAGATAGCTATCTGGCTGTAGCATATAACTGTTAATCAGGCACAGCGTAACAAGTGAGCTCCTACCTGATACGAAATATTTTTTACAAACATTTGTTCTTCCCTACGTACAGCTTTGAATCAGAAAGCCCTTCTATCAGTATATTTTTAGGATATAACGAGGGAACACATTCGGACAGGGTTTTTGTTTCATTTTTGGTACAACCAACTACACAGCAACTCTTTGGCATAACAAGCTTTTGTAATTTAAGACAGTGGGTTTGTCTTGTTTACGGTGTTGCATCCTATAGGGTGGGGCGGATCAATCCCAAAATATCGATACTACGATACTATGTCTCGTTTTGAAGGTCGATTCTAGCGTCAATAGAATCGATACCAATTTCAGTTTCTCTCTTCTATGTTGTACCAGTTTTATCCTGTTTTAATTGTCACTCTGTGAAAACAAAGCTTAGTAGTCATTAAATGTGCTTCTCAAGCTCTACTGTTGCTTGTGACTGCAGTCCTACAACCAACATTCCCGCTGCGCACACACAGCCAGCCGGGGTGCGCACCTTGACTACCGCGCCTGCCGCAAATCCAAGATACAAGCCTACAAGTACATTAATTGCATGCATGAATGCCATGACTGAACAAAAGAGGAGCATCGTGTGGAGATATTTTACAGCTGTTTATGAAAACATTGCGATCTACGATGTATGTAGGAAGGCAGCACCACCAATTTATTTAAATATGAAAACCCACAAAAAATGAACTCTGAGCTGCAACATAAAAGAAGGGAGGGAAATGCCTCAGACAGATCCCTGGCACTGGCACTCAGAGAGGCAAAGACTATCCAGGTCTATACAGCTCTGGAAAAAGACCACTCCTATTTTTTCTTAAATCAGCATCTCTACATGTATGGCAGCCATTCCATTCCAGTGTCTGTAAAATTCCAACAGAGGCACACCTCATTTTACTTGATGAGGTAGTGATTAGGTGATCACCTGAACCAAATTAAATTTAACAAGGAAAAGTATAAAAACCACTGCTGTGGTCATCACTATCCTCTTGCAATAAGACCAGCTGGATGGCAAAAACAGTGCAAGTAGCACCTCAAAGGTCATTTTTATTAAAAAAGATTATTCATTCTGACAAAAGAGTTTAAAATAAAACCTTGAGAGAGGAAAAGAAGGGTTCAACTTTGGCTTTACTGGCAGAGTGACACAATGTGTGTCAAGTTGCTTCTATCCTGCAAATTTCAAAGACAGCTGTTCATAAGAACAAAGTCAAGCAACAGACATTGGGGACAACAAATCTACAGACTGGCAGGGGGCGAAAAGGACTGTACCCCTGACCGAGATAACCGTCAACTCATTTGAATGTCACTCAACAACCATAGGATGACATCAAGTGACATACAATAAGAAGGGTCTTACAATGTTCCCCAACTATGAGATTTGTTTTTTCCAGCCGGACATAGCTCCATTCCACACAGCCAGGTCAATCAAGGTGTGGATGGAGGACCACCATATGAAGATCCTGTCATGGCCAGCCCAATCTCCAGACCTGAACCTTATTGGAAACGTCTGGAATATTAATAAGTGGAAAATGGATGGTCACAAGACTTCAACCAAAGCCGAGCTACTTGATTATTTTGTATCAGCAGTGGTATAAAGTCACTCAACATCAATGTGACAGACTGGTGGAGAGCATGCCAAGACGCATGAAAGCTGTGATAAAAAATCTGGGTTATTTCACCAAATATTAATTTCTTCCTAAATTCAAGCATTAATATTTTGTTGTTGAAAAATGTATATGGATTTGTTTCCCTTACATAATGTGAGGTCTGAAAACAATGCAGCTTTTTTGGTAACTTTGACCAGTTATTTTCTTCAAAGAAATGACAAAATTTTTATTTGGGAGTAATGTTGTCAGTAGTTTATAGAATAAAACAAAAATGTTAATTTTACTCAAACACATACCTATGAATAGTAAAACAAGAGAAACTGAATTTTAGTGGTCTCTTAATTTTTTCCAAAGCTGTATATAATATCCAGTGAAATTTATATTTTAGTCAAATCAGATGTTAAGAATTGGTTAATGTTACATTAAGGTACATTAATTACTAACTGCAGATGCTCATCATTAGCTGTTACTTAAGCAGACTGATTAAATACAGACAATATTAAGACTCAAATATATTCAGCCCATTAAAACTTTTTTTAATGGAACTAAAAAATGTATACCTCAAACCAGAAATATGCACATTCAAATTACAATAATAAAAATATATTTTTGTACTTTGCCTTTCAAAACAGTAATGTGTTTGGATCAAACCCAAATTTTGCAGTATCGCACACCCCTAGAAGCCTAAGAGGGACACGGGTTTGTTCGCCCCCTCAACGGGACGTGGAACTGAGAGCCTACTCTGGATGACGTATTACTGGTGTAACATATGCTCTAGAGGGCCAAGATATAAAACACTAATTCAGAGACAATAGCAAGCCTTATCTTGTTTTATCAAGCATGAGCCTAGCTAGCTGGCTAGCTTTTTGTAGTGAGTGTACTGAAGGAAGGCGATGGCCCGGCTGTCAGCCCTGACTATGATCTGAATCAAAAAATAACTTATTTCGGATTAAAAATTTAAAGACAAGCTACATGAACCTGCCATTATCCATTTCCTAACGAAGGACAGGAGAATAGACTTAGTTCTTGAATTATAATCATAATGGTGAGTGGACTTTATGTTTTCATCAACTGAACACTACAGCTTGCTTTTTGTTGCTATTTCGTTCATATAATTTTGAATGCAATATGTAAAATATTATTTCAACTTTAGATCACTGGTTGTGCGGTAAAAACAACAGTAATGACGTTGCAGTTGTAAGTACTGGGTATAGTATGTAATTTCTAGTCGTGGTACATTTTCTTGTTGTTGCATGCTGGATAGACACCAAATACAGCACAATATCTTTTTGAAACATTGTGAGTAGTTGTGTGGTTGAATTTATTCCACTTTTTGAGTGACTGTTTTGGCAAATGTTTCTTTGAAACAACTCAACCCTATTTTCTTCTAATGTGGTTCCTGCAATAGATATTTGCAACCATTCTGTATGTTTGCTGCTTCTGTAAGCAACAGCCTAGAAGTTGTCATCAAACAATTGCTCCTCCTTACATAGGTCTGCAAAAGAAACATCTCAAGTCATACCATGTATACACAGGCATCTGAGTTCTCTATCCATAAGTATGACATCAGATCTTTCCCCTACCAAGGCCTTAACTCCAATAGTCACGTTTCGCCACTGGTTTGTTGTCACTTATGTGCTTTTTTATGTGATTCATAGCTCTTTTTTGTTACTTAAAAAGATAAAGGGACTTAATTATTTTCTTATTAAATAACCACACAAAAATAACCACATGAGACATGGAGTAACTATCACCCATGTCAGTCATTTTGCTCTTCAAAATACTTGACTAACAGACCCTGAAATTGATAGAATGGGAGTGGCAGTGAGAGAGTGGGGCTGTTTACCTGACTGTTGGAACTGAGGGAGGGAGGCTAGAGTTATTTAAACATTAAATGGAGCATTCACATATTTCTTTATTTTGGAATTTTTAGAATTCCATGGACCTTCTGGCCACAGTTAGCGCTACAACAAAATAATTCAGCCCCAGAATTTTCTTCGATTGAGGAACAGAAATGTTAAATTTGCAGTGGTATCAAAATCTTAACCCTTTTGTTCCTCTCCAAAACCTTCCTTTTGACTTTTTTGAAAAGGAAATAAAAAGGTACAGGGGTTTCTTATTTTTTCCGGAGCTGTATATGCCTTCAGATGTGTGCTCACAGACAGAAAAGAGAAGAAATATGTTTAACAAATAATTGATTGCATATTTGAATCAAAACATAATCTTTGATGTGCAATTGAACTTGTGAATGAATTTTTTGGGGGTGCTGAATTTTTATACCTATATTTTGCTAATCACTGTGACCTCACAACAGTCAAGAAGATGACAAGAGGAGATTTAATCTTATTTTCAAATAAATGTTAGTTAAATAACATTAACATACATTGATGGAAGGGGTTAAAAACACCACTGGCATCACAAATTCAATTCTACAACCTAACATACAAATGCGGAGAAGACAATAGTCATACCTAAGCAAACACTGCATGCACATGGGGTTTAGGGAGCGCCGTCAAGGAGACAGACATAACATTTAGAAATACATTACTTGTCCATCTTCCTAGCACAGTCCATCTAACCCTCCTCCTGGGTGCCCCTCAGCCCTGTAAGTGTTAGATCTCTCCTTGCTCTGTCACACCTGATTCAAATGATTAGCTCATTATTAAGTCCTTCATGAGCTACATCAGGTATGTTAGGGCAGGGAGAGATCAAAAACATCCAGGGCAGGGAGGCGTCCAGGATCAGGGTTGAGAAAGCAGATTTATCTTTTAAAATAATGTTTCAGTGTCTGCAGCTACCAAATGCAGATGAATGTTTCTCTCTGTATGTCCATGGCTGTTCTCCTTGTCTAATGAGAAGGCCAAGATCTGAATCAAACTCTTCACTTGTGCAATTAGCTTAATTGAAATATATATATATATATATATATATATATATATATATATATATATTCTAATATTTCTAATAATTTCTAATATTTCTAATAATTTCTAATAATTTCTAATAATTTCTAATAATTTCTAATAATTTCTAATATATATATATATATATATTACTAAAAATTGTAATAACACTAACATTATTACCTCCCCAGTCTTCTCCCTGTCTTTTATTAAAGAATGTGGAAAAATTGTGTCTGCTGATTTTCATTAGGCTAAATCATGTACATTTGTCATCAGTTCGGAAAAGATTAATTATGTTGACATACAAACAAAATAACAAATCTATTCTGATGTAAAACTTCTGATTACACAAACCTGATTCAGGGAGAACATCCTGGAAAGAGTAAGCTTTGCATTGCAGTTTTTACATCAAGCCACCTCCAAACTGCACTATATAGCTACTATACTGCATGTATTTTATATACTCACTGCTAATATTCCATTATTTTACATGCTCACACCCATGATATATAATTGTATGTGAACTTTGTGTAGATTTTCTATTTTACTTAACATATTCTCAACCACTTCCACTGGGAATATGAGCATGTGTAAGCTTACTTACTGATTGAAGATTTTTCTGATGATGATTTGTGTGCAATCCCCGTCCTTCTTTCCTTTACAATGCCATTGAAATTGCACGTTAGTAAAGTATTTACTAGGTAGGATGCCACTGTATGTGTAAAAACCATAAAAAGAACCTAGAAAACCTAGTTCAGCCAGCCGTTATTATAAAGGGTGAATGCGGTTGTCCCTTGCTGGTTTTGATCTGTGGTTTTCTATGTGTGCAGACTGCATTTAACTATTATGCTGATTAAACAGCAGGCAGTTGTGGGGTAATAAGTGTCTACTGCCACTCAAAGGCAAAAGGCTATACTTCAATTTTGTTAGAGAATTTGTTATTGTCATTTTTGGAATGTGAAAGATCTGGTTTATCGTGTGGACCAAAATAGTTTCCCATAACTTACAAAAGCCCTAGAGAAGCCAAGACAGAAACACGTAACATCAGTTAGGGTTCTTTGTTTTTGTTTTGCTGCCCTCCAGAATGCTTTCGCGCATCAAATTTCGCGCATCAAAGTTAAGTTACTGTCTTCCGCACTGGAGTTACGGTGTTACTTTAGTCCTTTGTTTATGTATTAATATTTGTCATTGAAGCATTTCTGACACACACAGTAGTTCGAATAAAGTGTAAAGCAAATAGTGTTGCAGTGGTAGTTTTTACAAATGTTACATCTAGCTTTTAAGAACTGCCCATGGCACTGAAGGGTAAAGATTGGTGGAGATAGCTCTAAAACGCCGACATCAATATCAGTGCAAGAAGAATTAGGCTACAACAAAGATAGATAGGCAATCTACTAAAATTACAAAAAACGAATCAACTCCGTATAGTCTGCATATTTTACCTTAGTCATTACATTTTTGCTGAAGTAACATGGACAACGGAAACATTTATTTACGTAACTGAAGTGTACTTGTATAAAGTTTACTTTGGATGGCTAGCAAATAGCTATAAAGTACCTATAATGAAAACAATGATCCCATCACTCCATGGCTGGATGGTTCCTTTGGAAAACTATAACAGTATAAAATTGCCACATAATGCAATTATTCTTTTAAATATATGAGTCATGGTGTAACAGAGTGGATGTTGTGTGGCGGTTGAAAAGTGCTGAGTGGATAAATATTTCTGAGATAAAAAATTGAACGTCTGAGAGGGGAATTGAACTGGGGTCAAAATATTAGCAATGTGCATTAAGGTCAGGGATGTTCCCACAAGACAACAGAACCTGCTGCTACTTAGCTCCATATAGTTTCCAAATGCAACTTACCCCAGCCATTACATTTTTTGCTGAAATAACGTGGGCAACAGAACGTTTATTAACGGAACTACAATGTACTCTTGAACAAACATTACTGTAGATGGTCATTCATACAAAACAGTTGAATAGTTAATCACTACACCATGTGAACTATGCTATGTCCATCGCAATATAACCACAAACAGTTGTAATGTAGACTTTCTATAATGCACCTATTGAAGGTTGTAGCCAGCGAAGGTTTAGTCTGAACAAATCCTACCTCCTTATTTCTTTTGTCTGTGGTGAGGATCAAACAAAGGTTGACTACATTGCAGTCTGTGTCTCTAACCACTACGGTATTTAACAATGGATGGTCTGTCAGTCAGGCACTCACTCACTTAATAAGTGACATTTGCTCTTCTTGGTCGGCTCTGCTTATGCAGTCTGGCAAAAAGAAAAATTATTGTCCCGGATGAGAAATATATAGGCTATCCCATCAACAAATGCATTTAATATATTAAAGAAAAAACATCTTTGGAATTACAGATATTCAGAAGCAACAATTAGGCAACATAACCAACATTGTCTGTAGGTCTCATTCCAATATTTGGTTGAATATTTGTTATGCATATTTAAATGTGTCTACATTATAAATCATCTGATCCTTATAGGAAACAAAACATTGTGTTTAGCATGCCAGAGCTTATCTGAGCATTGGATGTAGGCCTACTGAATGAAGGATGGAGAGCGGGAGGCCAACCTTTTTATATCGGCTCTGTACTCCAGCTAAATTACACAAGTAGTGCTCTGGTAGCCTAAATAAATAGTATGCTAGTCTCTTGTGATGTGAATTAATGTTGAATTTCATGAAATGTGTCTATTGGCATTTTTCTTTTTTTCCATGGACTGCAAATATGATGATAGATTCAATGCCTTAGGCTAAAGGATATATTTCACCCTGTCCACAGTGCTCTGCAAATACACATGCCCAAAATTGCATTGCAGTCACCACAAATCGTGGGTGTATCCTGTGAGATTTCACAAGCCAACATGTTTTGATTGTATTCAGAAATGCTTATAAAGTAGAAGGGGTAAAGTTTCTTGTGGACATGGCCTACCGTAAATGTACAGACACAAAAGGAATGTTTCTTTATATTTCTCAAATGAGTTGATCATCATGTTGCACTTGAGGTCCTTACACCTAGTCAAGACTTTTGTTTTAATGTAGCCTGGTGTGAATGTCTAAGAAAATGCCCAAGACGCTCCATTCTTTCGCTGTATTTTAGTTATTAGATAGGAATTTGATCACCACCAAATAATTGCTTTAGCCAATCATTTCGAAACTATTAACTAGTTTAAGAACATGCAAGTTTCAATGTTTTATGAGTTGTAATGGACGAATAAGATAAGTGAAACTCAAACAGGTTTCACAACATTCTTACTTGCAGATATTTGCTTGGGAAGTGCAAAGAGATGTAACAAAAGAAGAGTGGTCTCAATTGCAGTAAACCCATCTTGGAGCATGAATGGTTATGTTGAGGAGATGGATCTGAGTGAGATCAGGAGTGTTATTCAGAGACTGCATGCTCAAGTGTGTTAGACAGATGCATCTGATGTCTGTAGTTTTTGACATCAGATGGGTCAAATGTTGGTTTGCTGAGGAGAAAAGTGAATCTGGCCATCTTGAAATTGAAGGGATGCAAACATCGGTCAGGAATGAGTTGATGAGGGAAGTGGCTAATGGAAGAATTTCTCCAGAGATGGTCTGAAGAAGCGGGAGGTGATGGGGTTGACTGGGTAGGTAAGGATTTTATCTGGAGACAGCTCAGAAAATTAGGTTAATGTGAAGATGTGTTTGGTGTGTGAGGGTCCAGTGGACTCAATTGGTTTAGAGCGGATGTCATCAACCTTTTATTTAAAGTGGTTGACAAAGTAATCCACAGAGAGGGAAAATGGAGGGGAGGAGGTGGAGGACTGAGGAGGGAAAGATAGCAAGTAGTTTTCAGATTTTGAGAAAAAAGCTTAGGAGAGGAAAAGAAGATAGAGAGAGAGAATGAAAGGATGATAGGTAATCCAGAAGTTAAATGTTCCTCCATTTTGCCCAATTGCCCAAAGTCCCATTCTGTGAGCTTACAAAAAGTCACTTAATCATAGAGCAGGAGATGAATGCCATGCCGGCCGGGATGAAAGTGGAGAGTCATACGAAGGGGCGATGGCAGAGGGCAACAAACCCTGCAGCCCTCTGCCAGAGAGATGAAAAAATTCACTTTTCAACATGACAATGATCTAAAACACAGCCCGATAAACCAAGGAATGGCTTGCAAAAAGTGGGATCAAGTCCTGGAATGGCTCGCCTGCATCTGAATCTGGTAGATAATCTGTCTGACCCAAAAAAAGCCTGTGCTCAGGAGATCTCCTCAACATATCACTGAGCTTCTGAAAGGAAGAGTGGAAAAAACATTCAAAATGCTGGTGTGCGAGATTGATAGAGACTTCCATAAACAGACTGGCTACTGTATTCCTTAATTGGTTTTATATACAAACACAATATACACATGAGTCATTGCCAGTATACGTTGTAGTATTTCAAACAAAGTATAGATTTCTTTCATTTTTAATACTTCTGGTTACACAATCTTGTTAATTTTCTAATTGTCTTGATTTCAAATTTAACATAAACAATCTGTCTTTTCAGTTATGGTGGGTATATTTTGATATCCAATGCATGAGTGTTGAGCCATAGGAAAGTAAGTTATTTTTCAAAGGGGGAAACTCATTGAAGAAGTCTCCAGTGGGTGCCTGGTGGACAATAAACAAAACAATTTAAAGGTTGAATTGAAAGTGACATTGAAATAATGGATTTGAGAAGAGGACATGGACAGGTGAGTGAGAGGGAGGGAGGTGAGATATTAGTAGTCCTGTGCCACCACCAAAACAACCAGATGCTCGCAGGCTCTTAGAATATTGGAAAACAAAGTCAGACAAAAGGTTAACACAGCGGGTGGAGTATATTTATAAAAACGCCAGGGAGAGGAGCAAACAGCAATAGAAGTCACAGATGTTTGCCCTAACTAGTAAATTACAGTGCTAGACAACAATACATTAAGACAAAAATGTACTTTTCACTACTTGGTAGAGAAGTAGACCTCTATAGATAGAAGTCAGTACCGTCCATGTAGTTTCTCTCCTGTTTGTTTTCCTGGTTTGTTTTTGGGGAGCAACAAACGGCAGTGAACTTAAAAGCATCAAGTCCATTTCCAAACCCTTCTCTTTCATCCAGACATTTACAGGAAAATAAGCAGACATTGGATACTGTATTTTTTTTATTGTGGAAGTATGCTGTGTGGCTTGAGAGGCAAGGTGATTCCAGGTAGTTTTGGCAAACTTTTTTAACAACGTGTGTTATAACAACACAATATTTCTGTCAGAAATAAATACAAATTTGCAGCCCAAAGTATTTAGCTTATACAGTATAATCTTTCAAGCATGGCTATGGTAGTGGGATGTGCTGAGGATGTTTTGCTGCCTTCTGACCTGGAGAACTTCGCTGAATGAAACTTGAATTCTTCTCTAGGACATACAGCACAATAATAATTGAAAGGACACAAACATATTTACTTCAGAATGGCTACAAGTTCAAGTTTTTAAGGGGCTACATTTTTTTACACATGGGCATTGGGTGTTGTACTAACTTTCCTTAAATAAATGATGTATGTATGAATGTTTTATTTGATTATCTGTTAACATTCAGTGTAAAAAAAGATGTTGAGAAATTTATACAAATATTTATTTCATCTCTACTAGAGCTGGATTTCTGTGAACCAACCCAGAAAGCTCGGCCCAGCTACCAGACGGATCTGCGTTCTGCACCCCAGCACGGCTACCCGATGGGCATGGGCTCTGATGTGGAGACAGAGACAGAGGGTGGGCCCTCGCCCGACCACGCCCTCAGAGTGTGGATGCAGGAGATCAAATCAGAGCATAGCTCCTGTCTGTCCAGCAGAGCCAACTCTGTCCTGTCCCTTACTGACACTGAGCAGGAGAGAAAGTCAGATGGAGAGAACGGTAAGACCACCTAGCCCAGGAAATGCTTATTACATGCATTACTTATTTATTTCTGTGTTTGTGTCTTCTGTCTGAGAATATATTTTGTTCATTACCAGTGTATTTATATGCTGTTCATAAGCGTTGGTCAGTAGGTAGCTGTGAAACAGACTTGTTCACATTATTTGCCAAGAAATTGTGTCCAGCCAACATGGTATGTTGATCACCGGTCCAGAAACTCCTTAGTGAACAGTTTTGTAAGGTGTTTTTAAGGTCTGAAGGTCATTGGGATCAACAGTAGTATTCACCATGAAGTGACAGTGGGGCACTCCAGTTTACATGTTATTCATGTCTTCACAAGAAAGGTTCTTCAATTGAGAAAACTTAGTTTTTCCTTAACATTGTTTATTGAAAATCATTGCTCCTTGGTAACAACAGGAATCAAAGCCTTTTGGAGGCCCATGGACTTCTGTGGGTAATGAAAGCAAACAATTAGTCTATTGAACGTCAAAATAATGTTTAAGTATCCATGGGTTTAAGGGATGTTGCTAGTCTGTTTGCTAGTCACAATCTTCAGTGAGTGGCCTACACTTATTGTTAGATTAGGTTTGGTATTTGTTTGAGGCACCTTTTCCACAGTGAAAGTAAATAGTGTATAACAGGCTTGTTTCATTATTCAGAATACCATATCAGACAGCAGTGTTAGTTACCCATTGCAGGGCTTGAACAGCTTTGCTAACGAAATCTACCTATTTGGACGATGGCATAAATCAATCACATCTTGTGTAGCTCAATTGGTTGATTACAACACCAGGGTTGTAGGTTTAATTCACATGGCGGATCAGTATAAAAGCAGCACAAATATATATACACTCACTATTATAAGTCTCTATGAAATGTATGCACTAAGTAATTTTATGGTGGAAATTGAGCATTGTGAATGTTATTAATACTATGGTGCATATTATATGTTTTTAAGAGGGTGAACTTTAGGATGCTGTCCTTTCCAGTGTAATTTTGCTACCATTCACATGATCCTCTGTTGTCAAATTTACTATATATCCTGCTCTCAATTAGCATTTCTGAATATGTTGATGTCTTGACCACATTCATCTCTGAGGTCGTCACATACAGTGCTGTCATTGTAACTGTGTTGTTGTTCTCCTTATAATTATGAATATGTCAGAATGTCCCTCCGCATTTATTTGTTCCCTTGTGGGAGTATTATCACGCAGGGAAATAAATATATGCTGTGAGATAGGATAAAAGTATGTGTTTCTAGTGGGACTACGGAGGGCCTTGTATCTTCTATCGTCCCTGTCTCCTGCTGATCTTTTAAGACTGACTGAAAAGGAAGAGCAGGCTGGGGTTTTGAACTGGCATGGCGCTGATGAGGGATGTGATCTGCAATTTTAATGAACACCGCAGAGGGAGGTTCAGATGCAGTTTACCTCCCTCCCTGAATAAATGTCTTTGCTCCTCAATTTTGAACTGTCTTGGGCTATTCTTCACCCTTGTACTATCGATTCAGTACCAGTGAAAAGTAGTCACCTGGAACGCTTTTACTATTTTCCACACTGTGTTAAACAAATCAAAATATATTTTTATATTCGATTCTTCAAAGTTGCCACTCTTTGCTTTGATAGCATTGGAGACTCTTGGCCTTCTCTCAACCAGATTCATGCGGTAGTCACCTGGAATGTGTTTCCTACCGTCTCGAAAGAGTTCCTACATATGCTGAAAACGTATTGGCTGCTTTCCCTTCCCTCTGCGGTCCAACACATCCCAGACCATCTCACTTGGGTTGAGGTTGGGTGATTGTGTGGGTCATGTCATCTGATGCCACACCGTTACTTTCCTTCTTGGTGAAATAGTCCTTACAACGCCTGGAGGTGTGTTTTGGGTCATTGTCGTGTTGAATAACAAATTACCGTCCCACTACGTGCCGAATGCTGTGGTAGCCATGTTGGTTGACTCTGCCTTCAATTCCGAATAAATCACAGACAGTGTCACCAGCAAAACACAGCCACACCATCACACTTCCTCCTGTAGCAACCACACATGCAGAGATCATCCATTCACCTTAAACTGTGGTTTCGAACCAGAAATCTCAAATTTGGACTCCAGTTTGCATGTTATTTTGATTAATCTATTGACCATGTTTCATGGTCCTAGCAAATCTCTTCTTATTGCTGTTCTTGTATAGTGGTTTCTTTGCAGCAATTTGACCAGGAAGGCCTGATTCATGCAGTCTCCTCTGAATAGTTGATGTTGAGATGTCTATTATTTGAACTCTGTAGCATTTATTTGGGCTGCAATTTGAGATGCTGTTTATTGCAGATTTCTGAGACCGGTAACTCAAATGAACTTATCCTCTGCAGCGGTCCTCATGAGTGCCAGTTTCATGATTGTGCTTAATGGTTTTGGCAACTGCACTTCAAGAAACTTTCATAATTTTTGAAAATGTTCCCTTTTGACTGACCTTGTCTTAAAGTAATGGTGGATTGTTGTTTCTCTTTGCTTATTTGAGCTGTTCCTGCAATAATCTCACTTAATACAGTACAGACATAAATAGTCAAGATAGTCTTCTGTATACCAACCCTACCTTGTCACTGCACAACTGATTGGCTCAAACACATTTAAGGAAAAAAGTGTTAATTGAAATGCACAGCAGTCTACCATATGAAGCTGGTTGAGTGAATGCAAAGGGTGGCTACTAGAATTTACAACATAAAATGTAAAGTATTTGGTTCTGTTTACCAATTTTTTGGTTACTACATGATTTCACATGTAGGTGAGTAGGCGTGTCCAAACTTCTGACTGGGACTATAGATACGTACCATACAGTCAAGTCGCACCCTCAACAACTCAACTTCTATCATCAGGAATCCTTTTATCCTGTACAAATGTCCCTCTTTACCGCCACCAAAGCTCCCCCAACCATCACATTGCTTCCACCATGCTAGACAGATGATGTCAAGTGCTCTTCCAGCATCTTTTCATTTGATCTGCATCTCACAAACGTTCTTCTTTGTGATCAGATCACCACAAACGTAGATTTGTCCATCAATAACACTTTTTTCCAGTCTTCCTCTGTCCAGTGTCTGTTCTTTTGCCCATCTTTATATTTTCCTTTTATTGGCCAGTCAGACTTATGTCTTTTTCTTTGCAACTCTGCCTAGAAGGCCAGCATCCTAGAGTCGCCTCTTCACTATTGACATTGAGACTGGTGTTTTGTGGGTACTATTTAATGAAGCTGCCAGTTGAGAATGTGAGGCATCTGTTACTCCCACTAGATGACCTAATGTATTTGTCCTCTTGCTCAGTTGTGCGTTGGGATCTACCACTCCTATTTCTATTCTGATTAGAGCCCGTTTGTGCTGTTTCATGAAGGGATAGTACCCAGCATTGTACGAGATCTTCTGTGGACTAGCCTTCGTTTCTCAGAACAAGAATAGACTTTTGAGTTTTGAGCCTGTAATTGCACCCACAATGCCAGATGCTCAACGAGTCTATAGAAGGCCAGTTTTATTGCTTCATTAGTCAGCAAAACAAGTTTTCCGCAGTGCTAACATTTTTGCAAAAGGGTTTACTTATGATCTATTAGCCTTTTAAAATGATAAACTTTGTTTTACAAACAGAACTTGCTGTTGGAAAACATTGGTTGCTGATGATGGGTCTCTGTACGCATATGTAGACAATACATTAAAATATTTTTCCAGATGCAATTTCCAGCTGCAATAGTCATTTACAACATTAACAATGTTTTCATGTCTACATTTCAGATGTTATTTTTATTTATTTTTAATTTGCTCTTCATTTGAAAACACACACATTTCTAAGTGACCCCAATCTAAAATGTAGTGTATATATTTGTATATATGAATTATATTTCTGTTTCATAATCAGTTTCCTCTGAACGGACACCAATGACTTGTTATTTTTTGTGTAGTTGCTGTCAGCTCTACTCTTTTATTCACACAGGTAGGTCATTGTTCTAGAGAAAATGATCATTGATTTAAAACCATGATGTGTGAGTGTAGAAATGAATGCTATGCACTGTAGACAAGCATGAAGGCTAAGGATGAATGTTGTTGTAACTAAATTAATGCTTTCTTTAGTTTGGAATAAATCACGTTAGAGAGGCTTTTTTCATTGTGTAGAGAGCACTAAATAATGATGGCACATCTCCAGTACACAGTAATGGTGATAAACTTGTCATTCTATATAACAGCATGTTCATATGGCCTGAAATATAAAAACGGTCAGAGGTCTGGAAGGTAGATTATTGTTACATGAAATGTGCTTCTGGTCTTTATTGGCTAGGATTGCTTCCCCCGTTTTTTAGTAGTGTGCTCTGTGGTACACATAATGTATTTGGTGATAATATACAACACTTTTAGTTGATTCACATAAATCGTCCCGCTCGTTCTAGCCTTATGTTCCCTTTCAGAAAAAGCATATATTTAATGTCAGCTGTTGATGGATGAGGCAACTTTGTGACTGTCACATGCCTGTATAGGTTGTCCTCAAGAAATGAATGGTTCTTCTTTTGTCAAGGTTATATCTTGCAAAAAGATGGCCAGTAATGTAAGAAACATTAGCATAGTAGTACATGCAGCATTACATAGTACAGTATAGAGCAACAGATACATCTCCAGCTAAAATGTTATCAGATTACAAAAAGGCTCTACTTTTGAGAAAAATATGATTACTTCAATTGAAAAAGTATAAGCAAGCAAAATAATGATGACAAGTCGCATGTTTGATTTTTTTGCCGGGCCGCATAAACGGAGCTGGCCAAGAAGAGTGAATGTCTCTTACTGACTGACTGACTAACTGAGTACAGCTTGTTAAATAGTATAGTGGTATGAGAAGCGGACCTGCAAACTATAGGTCCGCATTCGCATCTCCTCACAGGCAAAGTGAAGTACGCAATATGAATTATTCTGTATAGTGAAAAACTAAAAACCTTCAGGATCTACATTATCGTAAACCTGAAATCAAACCGTTTACGGTTATATTGTGACTGTTTCTGGTGGATTTTTAAGGTACGCTTCCGTGCATGTGTTTTGGGTCAGGATAGACAAACACATTTGCTGCCTACAACATACAGTAGTTAAGTTATAGTAAGCCTTAATTAAGACTGTATACGATTTTATTGTGACTGTTTCTGGCATGGAAAAGTACATTTTCAGTCTCGCTAGCAATTGCTCTGTTCTTATGATTATTCCTAGGAAGTTAGTAGATACTAGTAAGCGTATTGGCTAATCATCTGTAAAATCGTCCAATGGCAAAATAAATACAGTTCATAAACGCTTTGGTGGAGGTAAACTCACTAAGAAATGTTTAATGCCGTAGCATAGTAGTTAAAGACAGTGCCTCTTACGTGGAAGATCTAAATTTGAATCATCTGTTGAAAGGGGCCGCAATGAAGGGCCACAATAAAGCATTACGGTTATACAGTATTGCAATTATTTCTGGTAAATTGCGTCATTCTCTCTTCTTTTCACTTGATGAAAAATTATTGTCACCTTTGTTGATAGTTATTGTATCAATGCCATTCAAAAATGAAAGAAAAAAGTACATTGTAATGCCATGAAATTAAAAATACATTCTTATGCCATGAATTGACATAGCTTTGGCGGACTCGTTAGGGATTTCTCAATTCTTATGAATATTCCAGTAAGTTAGTAGATACTGGTAAAGCCTTTAACTGGCTAATACGCTGTTAAAACGGGCAGTAGCAAAAGCCATACTGTTCATTTATGCTATTTGTGGTGGAGATAAACTTAGTAAGAAATGTTAGTTTCTAGCTATGGATATCTTGATTTTAATATAGCCTACATTAATGTCAATACACTTTTCAAGAAATTTAAATTTTTATAACATGGTTTTGAAGTAATATAAAACATAAACGCATAACAGAATAGGTTAACAATTCCTTACATTTTGGATTATGTTCAGATTAAAAGTCTGATTCTGGAAGATTTAGCCCAATCATATTGAAGTAGAAAGAAATGGTTTAGAAACACTTTGCAAAGGCACTAAAGAAGCCCATAAGGTGAAATGCCAACAATGTAAACTCTAACTTTGATTGATCCCACAGAAATTGTTCAATTGGTTATATTCCTATTTGTCTTCAAATGCCTTTGAATGTGAAATCTTATTATAATCTCATTAGTCAACTGAGTTGAGTAATCCAAATGTTATTTTACAGATTACATATTTTGATAGGTTACATGTAACTGTAACGGATTACATTTAAAATGTAACCTACCCAACCCTGCAGATAAATATGTACTTTTAAATACAATAATTATCCAGCCACAAAGTCAAATGTGAATATCAGGAGATGTCTTAATGACATAATAAGAGACTCCTAGTCCCCTGACTAGATTCCTAGTAATCCAAATCATATGCAGATCCCTTATGCCTACTGAATTGTTTGCATGAGTTTTAACATCCCTCATAAAACAAGAAGACTGATTACTTGAAAGCAGATCCATCAAACTTTTGACATCCAAAATACAATCTAAACTATAAAGGTGGCAGGGTTCAAGGCCCAGTTGAGAGTTAGCTAAGGTCCAGGCCTGTCAGGCCTTCAGCAACATTCTGTCGCTACATTCATGCAGTATTTTCATTCAAGCCAAGACCAATTGATTACTCACAATTTCCAGACAAGGCTGTTATTACAGTAATACATACATAGAAAGATTAGGCAGAAATAGGGTCATATACACAGATATTATTTATTTATATTGTTATTGCCTTAAATAAAGGCTCTAGTCCACTCAAAATATGACCTGTTTCCCAAGAAAATTATTTTGATGGTCATCCTAATGATAATGTAGCCATTTTATCCCTTGATGCCGATACTAAAATCCCGTACAGCAAAGCATCTATGAATCCAAAAAGGAAATACTTTTTTAAATCATCAGTTTTGACAAGGAAATCACACTGACTCATATGGCAGATGTACTGGTTGTATACCAGTCAAAAATACATTGTACCATGTGTTAAAACACATGCTAATATAGTGCGCTCCAAGTGCGCACTATATCGAAATGGACTGTGGAATTTCCATTAGTGATGTTGATGCCAAAAGTTTGATGTATTAAGTAAGAAGTGCTGTGCTACAAATAATAGTTAAGGGTTACCGTTTGGTAAAACTGTGGTGTGGTTAAGATTAGTGTTAAGGATGTACAATAAAAATTGTTAAAGTTAGGTAACACTTCAGTGTTGTTATTTTTAGGTTTAAGGTTAGAAAACTATATTGCCCATCTCGTATTGTGATTCAAACTCTCAAGCATTGGGTTCTGCGTTGGGGGTCCTGAACTCCGCCCACCATTCCCAGATACTTATCCCTAGCAAAAAACAGCATAAAGTTACAAACACATACCACTGCCCCTTGTAGCCATACAAGACATGCCATTGCATTGTATGTTATTGGAAGGAATTTGGTAATGGAAAGGAAAATCACTTACTAACACACAAAAAAATATTTGCTATTCCTGCTCTGAATAGCAAGGAACACTTCATTTGCCACATCAAATCTCAGGGGCTAAAGTTGTTCTTTATGGATGATGAACACAGAGTGCCTGGATGCAGTGCTTAACCACGGTATAGGCACAAGCCACCAAAATTAACTATTGCAATTATAGACTGGTTACCAACACAACTGCAGCAGTAAAAAGTGCTATGATGTCATGCCATACCCGTGGTATATGGTCTCATATACAACCACTGTCAGCCAATCAACATTCAGGATTCAAAGCAACCAATTTATATCGTGTAATTTAATGTAAAATAAATGTGGCATTGTTTTAGTGGCAAATGAACAGATAGGTTGAATAATTCCTGAACATTTTCAAAGGGGGATTTTGTTGTATATTACATTGAACCGTAAGACATGTCATAAAGAAAAAATAAACTTGAAAATTATGTTTACAGTTTCTAGTTTGGTTTCAAAGTGCAGGGAGCCTCTGCTCAAATTTTGAAGTTACAGTGCTCAATACACACTGAACTTTCTCTTCGGAACAAACTTGCCAAAGGAACATGTAAACGGGATCAAGACATTCGATGTAAAACATGACTGGCCATTACATAATTAAAAGTCAGAATAATGTTTGGCAGCATTTACTGGTGTCTCCCTCATGTCAGCATCAGTGAACGGATTCATTCTGTATTGCCATTGCCTATCACCTAGAATTAAGTCAATTATTTATATAGCCTACATTAACATGTAGTCATTTTTTCCTTAGCAGAATACCTTTTCTCCCAGATTTGAATCAATGTAATTGCCTATTTTGGTTAATGTACTTTGACTGCACTCTGAATTTGGCACCTTTTGGAAGATCACAGTAATGACCCTAAAATTGATAAAATTCCAGGCCTCAAGCTGTCAATACACAAAAATTCATTACACAGTTGCAAAAGAATACTTATCAAAGGGAAAGCATTGAATCTTTTGAGTGATTAGGCTAATAATATAGGGCCTAACTATAAACACTAATTTATATACAATCAGGGTTGTCCAGTGGAGGAACATGTGAGTGTGTTTCCACCACCTGGACCCGTAAATTAAAAACACATATTCTTAGGTACAACTTAAAGATATATCTGTCCATGGCAATGTTTCAGAAATAATCAGATGTATTTCTGCTGAAGCAGTACAGGCAAACGGTAACCTTTTACAATAGTACCACTTTTTCCTGTTAAAGATAAAATGTAGAGTTGATCAATTTCATTTATGTTGAGAATTTAAAATAAAAATCCCCAAGGTTTTTTGCTAAATTGTAATGTGTTTTTTATATAGTCTTTCACTTAAAGAGATGCTTGAGAAAATCTAGACTATTTTTTCTCCCTTGTTTTCATACACAAGGATACAAAATATTTTTATTTAATTTGTTAATGTTAATGCAAATAGAATATACGTACCTTGTTATGTTATAAGTATTTTTGCTACAGACAGACAACAAACTTTATATCTTCTATTGGCAGAATGCCACATAACAAACTGGTCTGGATTTGTTCCAGGAGTGGTCTTGGGGGATTTGAAGTGAAATTAGGAAATGTACAGCAATCCCCTTGACGTCTTGTGTAAATGCATTTGGCTTTTAGTTCTTGAAGCCCAGCCTCTGGTGAATTATCAACCACTGAATCCATCACCTCAGAGTGTCTTTAGCTGATCTGGTACTACACAATGTCCCTGGGCATTTCAGTAGAAATATAACACAGCGATCAGGGCGACATTTGTCTATGTATCTGAAGGGCTCCAGAAACAGTGATAAGTAGTTATAGGCTGATTATATTCCCAGTGCAAAAGGAGCACAGGACAGGGACACTTGCATGTTTCAAATAGGGTTTTAACTGCCTTATTTTTTATGCTTGGATCACATTTCCAGGAGCTGATGACATAATCTTGTAGCAAAGCAAAAAAATATGTCGATACGTCTTTCTTCTAAAGCATAATAAAGAATCCACACACGTCTGGGTTTCATCCCACTCCACTGTCAAAGATATCTCATTTATATGAATTATGCTCTATAAAATTTTATTCAAGCTGTGGTGATAAAAAAGTTATCTCCCAAACTTTCCATCATGTAGTGTAATTTAATATAAGTATAACAGGTGACAAGCCTTAATCTAAAATTCATACCAAAAAGGTATTATTTGTTCAATTTGTTTTCTCCCCTTTCCATTTCATGCCAGGAAATTGGCAGTAGTGAAATTTAGAAAATGATAACCTGAGCTCTGCAGTGGTTCAATAAGATGTTTCTATTAATTATTAATATTTTAAGGGACCCCATATGCCAGGACTGATATTGTGTGATGAATTCACATCTTTGAATTAATTTCATCAGTTTAATTTAAAGTGTCGACATCAGAGTCATCCTTCTCTCCCTCTTCTTACTCTGAGACAAGATGATTGGGGGCTGTGAGACTCACAAACCCTTGGAGGATGGACATATCAAATACCCTCCTAACGACTGACTGAAGCTACGTTATGGAACCGTATGAGCCATATCAGTCTAAATAAAGCAGACAAGCTTGAACAATTTCATCAGAAAAACATCAAAGAGAAGGATTAAACCACACTGTTCAATATGAGAGGAATTAAGAGCATTAGACAGAATACCATGGTGTACATTTCTCACAGGATGCAAGCTTGTTGTTAATGATTAGATATAAGCATTTGCTCTTACACTTTTCCTTAATGTTTTTGGCCGTAATGATGATGCCTTTAATGATCAGTGGATAGACCCACTGTCACATCATGCTTCCTGAATATGGTCAAATTTTCGAGGTAATTATATAAACAGATGTGGGCTTTGATATTTTGGGTTGTATGTCGATATTTAGAGTAAACTGTCTGTTTGGGGCCTGCTCATTTCAACATTGTTTAGTTTGCTATGGACAGTGGTGTAGTAGTTTTCGGAGAAGTGGATATACTTTAATTTTGACTTAACAGTTAAACATTCTATGACCAAAAGTGACAATCAGAAGGATCTAAAATAATGAATTCTGTATATTACAGGGCAACTGAAATTGTACTGTGCAAGTATGGAAGAAGGCTTGGATGTGTGCTAGAAATATGCTAGTTTGTAAACTGAATCAGAAAATCAGTCACTCTCAGTCACACTTTTGAAACCGAAAAACAACAGTTCATTGTCCCTAACAGTGACTAAAGCACATCAGGACACCACCTTTGATCTAAATAAAATATAAAAGATGTAGCTTTATGTGCCTTCACACTGTGTAAAGTCACTGAGCTCTGTTGGTTGGTTGGTTAGTTCCGCCTTTGCAGAACACATGACAAGAAGTTGGTAAAACCAATGGATTGATGCAAATAATCATAAAATGATTCTGTCAGGTATGCGTACCCTGACAAAAATATTGCAGTTAGATTGCATTATATCTGCAGTATGTTGCAATTGTACATCCATATTACATGTGTCATTTTGCAGCGTACCAGCAAAAATTCAGTTTAACTTCTGTACAGTACACTGCAGTTTTTGAGCAATTACTGCATTATGGTAGGCAAGTTTGTAAATACAGTATAGATAACATTTAATTGAGAAGGTTTTTAGGAAAATGTTTCCATCTATTGTAACATAAGACAGTGAGTCCTATCATTCGCCTCATTATATTTTTCCTGTTTATATTTTTCCTGTTTAAATCCTTGATTTTTGACTTCGTATTTATAAGTATTCCAGACAAATATCTGATCTTGTTGAGGGAAATATTTAATTAAAAAGTATTATGCGCACTACTGTTCATTTTCCAAATAAATGTTTTCCAGCTGAAATGGTTCTTTAAATGATCATATCATTATTTTCACTTTGTCATCCAAAACCCTTCTGCCCCTCAACCTGCAGTGCAAAATGAAATTGAATATATTATTCTACGCTATTCCAATGTCATTCTTTTGATCTGGCAGAGGGAGATGTATCCCAAGGAGGGCGTTGTTGAATTAGACCTGACTTTGTTAGCCTGATATTAGAGACATCAGAGCAGGCAGCTTCAGTGATGGTAGTTCTGATTAATGCTAAAGGTAACAACAAAAGAGAGGATCCCTCAAATGTGTCTACCATTGCTGTCTGACTGCCGGGGCAAAACTAAGGCTTCTGCTTCTATTGCTTCAGCCTGACATTGTCTTTGAGGCCATAAACAAAGTGTCTGTCCTGTTTGTGACTGATCATCTTTTGAGTGCAATTCATGTGCACATACTGAATAGTGTTGGATACATTTAGATAACATAAAATGTACGTTCTCATTTTGCTGTTTTTTCATTATGAAACATAATTTGTAAAATGCAATACTAAGGAATCCTCAAAACTCTACAGTTAATCATTTGTTTTCAATATCTGAACCTTTATCTTGCAATATATCAGAGGACCAGAAAGTATGTATTTGCAGCCACTCTGTTTAGTGTAAGTGCCATCATTAGATTACTTTGTCTTTAATTTGGAGGGAATTATTTTACTGATGATTGACATTTGCTGACTGTGGTCCATCATGTCCTGCTACACTGACATCTGGTCATCTTCCTGCCAGTTCAGGCTGATAGGCTAGAAAGAATCAGGTTCTACAATATTGTTCTACATTCATTGTTTTGGGACATTCGTATTATCTGTATCCATGATTTCCATTGCTTTCTCACTGTCCAGAAAATGTCCATCAGTTTTGTTGATTTCACTTTATAGCCAATCAACACACTTCATATATGCACTTGACCAGTGATTAAAATGTTTTTTTATTATTTAGTTTCCATTCTCAATATCTCAGTATGACTGTGGCTTTAGAAACATACTGTGTACATCTAGCTGAGCATCAATTAGACACTCATTAGTAGATCTGATTATCTAAGGCTAATTAATTAACTGATAGATAACTTTAAATCACCTTGCAAAACAAGTGTGTTTCTTCTATGTAGGCATTTATTGGTCATCTGAAGAAACTAAACTAAAGCCATGACTAGGAGCTGCTACGGTTTCCCTATATTTTAGAATATACTGTCTATGGGTGAACAGGAAAACAGTTTTGTCCCACATCAAACAAGCAGTTAAAATCCAAATTTCTAGCAGCTGGTTGTAAAAATCTGGCCATTCAAGTCATTACAGTTTGACTTCTTAAGATATTTGGTTGCATCACAGCTGCACTTAAAGTATGCAATACTTATGCAATCAATTATTTCAGTTTTACAGTTGTAATTCTTTAAGAACAATTTGCTGATTTTATTTATCACTTGGACATTATGGAATTTTTTGTTGATCCGTGGTTAATAAAACCTGATTAAATCCACGTTGATATCATGTCATAACACAAAAATATGTGGAAAAGTCCAAGGGGGTGAATTGTTTTTAGAAGAACTATAACTAAAGTGTTTTTGCGACTAAAATATATGTTTACCGCGATAGACTGTTCTTTCCTAACGAAAGCTAGCCAGCTATTTGAGTTACTATGATTAATTGTCCAAATGTCCAAAATAAGTATAATTTGTCCATACCAAAATCTTCACAACCAACACATTAGAAACCATCAATATAGGTCTTGTCTTTGTATGAATGTCATTATAGCATCTGTGCCAGCACAGCCGGTGAGGCTATTATCATTGTAATGATGCAAGTACCACAATCTACCAACTGAGCAACATTTGGGAAGTTGACAAAGTGCCCACTTCAGGAAAGGAAAGAAGAACTAGCAGGAGAATCCAACCCTCCAAGAGTCCAAATATTGGCAATAGCATTGCCTAAAGGTAAGGATGGAAAGTTCCCATGAGTCAGTGCAAGGTCCTTTCCACTCTGAGAGGAGGACAAATTGGAATTGTCAGACATCTATAGACATATCTTGGGACATGATAGACATGTCAGGTCTTATCCTTGGGGAAGAGCTTTTCCATCTTGTCTGGGTTAAGCTTGAGGTGGTGCGGCAACATTCTAGCAGAGATGTCAGCAGGATTACATTTGGAGAGCATAGAAAATGGTTATGGCATGGACAAGTTTGGTGTGATAGCAAGCAATGGACCCAGGCTGATGGAAAATGTGCGGATGTCACCAACATTCTTTTCAAAGTGGTTAAAAAATTCATCCTCATGGAAAGGGAGCAGGGAGAGGACTGAGGAGTGAGAGGATGGGAGGAGGAAGTGAAAGCATGATAGGTGATTCAGAAGTTCAGTTAACTCTATTTTTGCTCAGCTGCCTAAAGCCCTTTTTGTGTGCTTACAGTGAGTCATTTAGCAAGTGAATCATTTAACGGTGTTTGAGGGGAGGGCCGAGCCTGGCCACCAGTGAGAGTGTCATGTGGAACAGGACGACAGTATGGTAGAAGAGGCAGACTAAGGAGACAGAAGGTAGAAAATAGTAGATTAGAAAGATGATTAGATAGAAGAGAAAAGGGTAATAGCAGAGAGAGAAATGTGCAGGCTGAGTAGATGGTGTTGGAGCAATGAGATATGGGAGACAAAGTTTAGACCAAAGACCTGGAGGGGGGTTGCAGTGAGATTTGTAGACATCAGTGGCTAGTGAAGATAATCTGATGCACATTGCTTGTCTTGCAGGTGACAGGGCAAGGGAAGGATGACATCTATACATTTAAATTAATTAATCAAAAGCAGATGAGAAGGATTGAAGTTACCTAGTAATATGACTGGTAAGTCATCATTAGGAAATTATCTTGTTGCTGTGTCAAGTCTTCAACAGCATCTGGTTGATGACCAATGACAATGTTTAGCTTGAATGGACAGTTTACATTGACAGCACGGAATTCAAAAGAGGACATATACCATGGAGCAACGGGGAGGGAAGGAAAGCTCCACTTTGAAGAAATGAGTAGCCCTGCGCCACCACTAGCACAAACAAAATTATCTTGGACTTTGGGAAAACACATAATCAGATGTCTCCATGTCTCTGTCGGGGCCACAAAGTCAAGGGCCTGAAGCAGCATAGGTTAAGGAGAACTGTGTTTGATGACCACAGGTTGACACTCTCAAATGCTTCAAGCTAGATGTTATTCCAAATGGGTTGTGCAGGTTGGGGAGAAGATTAGAAAGACAAGGTAACAAGCAAGCCTGGATGGAAAGAGCTGAAAGCGCAAGGACATTTTATTTCGTTGTTACATACTGCCAGTTAAATTAAAATGGTGAAGTAGCCCTTCTTATCTTACATTCCTTAAGTTACTCCATAGAACAAATTGGTAGAACTGTCTTAGTTCCATCAAAAGTCTTATTGGCAACACAAATGCAATCTGATAACATTGGCAACTTGTGGCAGCTGCCAGTAAATGAACTTTGAGTCTTTAGACCATGGCATCCTGCGTCGATTGTAGTCCTTGACCAACAGCTAGCATCTAACGCATAGCATTTTGTCTTGTTAAATTGGTAGATGCAAGCTCTAACCCAGGGCAGTCCAATCTTATTCCTGGAGATCTACTGTCCTGCAGGTTTTCTCATCAAAACAGCGTTCTCTGCTGCGAAGTAGTTAGGGTAAACGCATCAATTGCTAATTGGGATGAGGTGCTAATTGCTCTTGCCTCTGACTGAAAAACAAGTGCTTGTATCTGGCCAATCCATAAAATACAATAATTTAGAGCAGCTGAGGGAGGTCAAACCACTCCCCTTTAAGCCTGGCAGTAATAGGACAACATTGACAAATTGCTAACCCAGTTCACTGTGTATCTAGGCTATTGAGATTTGGAAGAAACTACAACTACAAAAGATGTACTAGACAGTGCATAAAAATGTAATAAAAGAAAATATATGTATCACTTCTGAGTTGAGAACAGCAGAGAAATAAAGCTCTAAATGCAGCACAGTGCAGCCAGTTCCTTTTTCCTACTTTAGTTTTGCAGTCATTCTGGTACACCAGTATTTGTCTCATCTTTCCACGGTACCTGTTTCCAGGACTCACCAGGCTGCTTTAGGTGTTTTTATATACATTTCCTGTTTTTAGGCTACAGTACAGTGTAAGAATATGCTTTAGCAAACTTCTGCTATAACCAACCTTATCAAAGTAAAGTAGATTTGGTTCAAATTACCTATCTAATTACCTTATCTATTAGGTTATAATTACCTTTTCTATTTTGCTATTGTACAAGTGTAATAAATGGGAAGCAAATCTGTAAATAACGTGGCATGGAAGAAATCCTCGTGCCAGTAATCGGTGTTTCAGTTCAGCAGTCCGATGCGAAAATGCATGTCGTTAAACAAAACTCTGGACATCCCGTGATTATTATACATCCGTATAATACAGCTTGATGAAAGCAATATATGCACAACTTGAACATTTACAAAAGATGTTCCATATATTTGATGATTTATAATGTTACACTAAAAATGGTCAACCAAGGATTCCTAAAGTAGCAGTTCCAAATGCAATGTTGCCAGTGTTAAGCAAAATAATATCTATATAAAAGTACAACCCTGTTTCCAAGAATGTTGGGAAGGTGCGTAGAACAGAAATAAAAACTGAATGCAATAATATGTAAATAATGTATCCCTATATTTAATTGAATACAGTACACAGACAGCATATAGAATGTTGAAACTGAGAAATGTTATTGTTTTTGGAAAAATAGTTGACCATTTTTAATGTGATGCCAGCAACACACAAAAAAGTTGGGACAGGTGCATGTTTGCCACTGTGTTGCTTCACGACTTCTTTTAACAATACTCTATAAGCGTTTGGGAACTGAGGAGGCTTTCACTTTCAAAACCAATGTGGTTTTGAAAGTGAAAAATGTTCCCTTTCTTGCTCGATATAGGGTTTCTGCTGCTCAACAGTTCGGGGTCTCTTTTTTCGTACTTTTCTTTGATAATGCACCAAATGTTTTCAATGGGTGACAGGTCTGTACTGCAGGCAGGCTAATTTAGCACCCGGACTAATTTACTACAGAGCCATGCTGTTGTTATACATGCAGTATGCGGTTTGGCATTGTCGTGCTGAAATAAGCAAGGCCTTCTCTGAAAAATATGTTGTCTGGGTGGCATCATGTCTTGGTCCGAAACCTGTACTTTTCAGCATTAATAGTGCCTTCACAGATATGCACTAATGTACTCCCATACCTTCACTTCGCTTTTCCTTATGGACCATTCAAGATGGCGCCAGTTTATTCTTTGGCGAGCCGTCCCTTCAAATTTCTCTGTACGTTTGTGTTGTTCGTCAACATGTCTGCCCAAGTGGCCTCCTCGCTCATAGTATATGAACTCCTAGCTCTCCTTGATATTCAGGCCACTGCTGCTTATCTACGCAGTCGGAGTACAGGGGGACAGGAATTCTCTCTCCCTCGTTTATCAGCGAGTCTGTGCCAGCTCCCCTTCTGCACATCTCACAAGAGGAAACGTCGCAGAAAATGCAGTAAAGAAGGAGGTATATTAGCCAGGATTAAACTAACCTCTTGACCAAGTAGTTCAGTGTTTCCCAGAGATCGTCCCTGCCGCAATCCATTCATCTCTCTGAGATGTACCTGCCTCGTAACTATTCTTCTGGATCCAGCACAAACAGCATTGTACCTGCTAGTTAGACCTCACGTTTGCAAAAGAGGAATCAAACACAGTAATTTACGTTCATTGGGCTGCCAATCCCATTCCAAATAACCTAGCCGATCACGTCTCCATTAAAAATGGCCTTGGCAAATGCAAGGTCTATTTTGAACAAAACTTTTATTCTGAATTATTTATTTTTATCTTGTGAATTAGATTTCTTGTTTGTGTCTGAGACATGACTTAATGTCTGTGAGTTGAGTTCTCTTTGTGAACTTCCTCTCTTCCTCTTCCTCTCTGTTTTTTTTTAGTTCCCCTAGAATCACTAGTCGTGGTGGAGTATTAGCAGTTATTTAAAAATATATATTTTTCAGTTGAAACATGCCCAAGTTTCAAAGTACAGATGATCAAGGTGGAACTGTCCAGTCCAATGCTATGTGCAATTTTATAGACCTCCTTAATGTGATAAAGATTTCTCAGACTTCCTATCTTCTGTTGCACCTTCTGATAATCTTCTGTTTATTTTAATATTCATGTTTGATGTCCAGCTAAGTCTATGGTTAGAGAGTTTCCACAACTTGTTGACTTATGTAATCTCACTCAGTCAGTTACGAAATCTCCTCACCAGCTTGGCCATAGACTAGATCTTGTCTTGTCATTTGGTTTTCCTGTTTGCAATGTTGCAAATAGGAAAATACTTTATATTTTCCTATTTGGTATCTCTTTCACATGTGATTGACATAGACATAGTTTTTCCCAGCTCTGGATAAATTCCAGTCAGGTATTAGGGCACCCCATAGCATTGAATTAGCTCTTTTTATGGTGTTAAATAATTTATTGTTGTTTAGTGACAATGGAAACTTAGTGCTGCTTCTGAAACGATTGATCATGCCATCCTTCTTGAACATCTTAAGCTAGTAGTATGCATTCAGGGTTCTGCTCTAAAGCTATTTACTTCATATTTGAGAGACAGTATATTTTCTGTAAATATTGGGAACTTCTCCTATTCTGCATCAATCACCTGTGGGGTACCTCAAGGCTCTGTCCTAGGCCCTATCTTATACTGTTATATATGCTTCCCTTGGGCTCCATCATTCAGAAATATAACATCTCTTACCATTGCTATGCTGATGACACTAAGTTGTGCCTTCCCCTGAAAATGTATGAAATGGAATCCCTGAAATCACTCTCTGATTGGCTTAGAGAAGTTTAATACTGGCTAGCTAAAAATATTCTTCAATTAAATAATACAAAAACAAAAGTTATTATATTTGGTCCCATAGATTCCCCCAAGGTTATCATCAATAACTTAGGGCTCCTATCTAACAATGTACATTGCTATGCATAAACAAGTTAATGCTGTTGTCAGAAGCAGCTTTTTCCAACACCGGCCATTGCCTAATTGAAAAGCATTCTTTCCTTTAAAGATTTAGAGACAGTTATTCACACATTCATTTCCTTCCGCCTGGACTACCAGAGAACCACAGAACAGTTTTGCACTTCGCCTTAGTCCATTTTAAATGAGCTTGGGCTGAGAAATGGTGGCTGTTATGGATCTTGTTTATGTATGGTTTCTTCTTTGCATGGTAGAGTTTTAACTTGCATTTCTGCATGTAGCGACATACTGTGTTAACAGAAAATGGTTTGTGGAAGTGTTCCTGAGCCTATGCAGTGATGTCCACTACTGAATTGTCTGTTTTTAATGCAGCGCCTCCTGAGGACCCGAAGATCATGGCTATCCAATATCCGTTTTCAGCCTTAGATTTAGATTAGTTTAGATAATATTCAACTTTATTGTGATTGAACAGTACACATACAGTACAACAAAATGTAGTAAGCATATAAAGTACGCAAATAAAAAGCACATAATGTACAAGTATTTACAACAATTCAATATGTGTATTGCAAGTGGAATGTTTAGATGTGTAGAGGTGCAATGTCCCTTGCATACAAATACTTCTCCAGATTCTCTGAATCATTTAATGATATTATGTACCACAGATGATGAGCTCTCCGAACGCTTTGCAATTTTATGTTGAGAACATTATTCTTATGTTTGCCTGCGCAGTCTTTCACAGAGGGGTGAACTGCTCCCCATCTTTACTTCTGAAAGAATCATCTTCTCTGGGATGCTCTTTAATACCTCATCATGTTAATGACCTGTTGCCAATTAACCTACTTATTTGTGAGTTGTTACACCAAGGACCGTGTAAGCGGTGCCGGCCAACAAGAGTGAATGTCACTTTTTGACTGACTAAGTGCCTGACTGACTGAGTAACCTTCTTAAATAGTGTGGTTAGAGAAGCAGATCTGCAAGCTATAGGTCCGGCAATCTAACCTTCTCTCAGTCAAAACAAAGTATGCATTTGGATTTGTTCACAGATACTTTTCCGGCTATAAACTTCACTTTTTGTAAGCCTAAAATAAAATTGTTTACGGTTATATTGTGATTGTTTCTGGTAGATTTTGGAAGTACACATTTGTGCATGCTTTCTGAGTCAGGATAGACATAATCTTAGCTGGCTACAACATTCAGTAGCTCTGTTATAATATGCCTAAACAAAAACTGTTTGTGGTTATTGCGACTGTTTCTGATGGACTTTAGAGGTAGGCATCTGTGCATGCTTTTGGGGGTAATAAAACCCCTTGGGCAGTAAAATAGTTGGGGTTTCCATGACTTTTGACTTGACGAGAAAGTCAGTTATGGTCACCTAAAGTTATTGTTTCAATGTCAATCACAAATTAAAGAAAAACGAATGTTTTTGTGCCATGAAATGAAATAGCTTTGACAGGGAAAAATTCATCTTCAGTCTTGCTAGCAATTTCTAAATTTTTCAGTTACTTCCTAGGAAGTTAGTAGATACTGGTAAAGGCTTTAACTGGCTAATAAGCTCTTAAAACAGCTAGTCGCAAAAGCCTTACAATTCATAGACACTATTTGTAATGGAGGTGAACTTAATATGAAAAGATAGTCAGTTTAACACAATGCTTACTGGTGTTTAGCCACTAGCTGGATGTGCAGAGGTGTAGTGGTTAAGGAATGTGGTTCCTTTTCTGGTCTGATGTACATGTGCTTGTCTTTATGGAACTTTATGGAGATGCAGATTTCATTTTCCAACAGGACTTGGCACCTGCACACAGTGCCAAAGCTACCAGTACCTGGTTTAAGGACCATGGTATCCCTGTTCTTAATTGGCCAGCAGACTCGCCTGACCTTAACCCTATAGAAACTCTATGGGGTATTGTGAAGAGGAAGATGCGATAAGCCAGACCTAACAATGCAGAAGAGCTGAAGGCCTCTATCAGAGCATCCTGGGCTCTCATAACACCTGAGCAGTGCTACAGACTTATCGACTCCATGCCACGCCGCATTGCTGCAGTAATTCAGGCAAAAGGAGCCCCAACTAAGTATTGAGTGCTGTACATACTCATACTTTTCATGTTCATACTTTTCAGTTGGCCAACATTTCTAAAAATCAATTTTTGTATTGGTCTTAAGTAATATTCTACTTTTCAGATATACTGAATTTGGGATTTTCATTAGTTGTCAGTTTTAATCATCACAATTAAATGAAATAAACATTTGAAATACATCAGTCTGTGTGGAATGAATGTATTCATTATACAAGTTTCACTTTTTGAATGGAATTACTGAAATGAATCAACTTTTTGATGATATTCTAATTATATGACCAGCACCTGTAAATATCATGTGTGTAATGTTAGGCTTAAGTTACTGCCAAGTAAGTTAAGCAATACTACATGGTAAGTGATACAGAGTGACGTTTTACTTTATTGGGTTTTCAGGGAAGTACTTGAGCAATAGGATACAGGATAAAAGATAGACATATACTATTTTCTGTGGGCTGGTAGGGTTCTTAATATGTAACAGGTTAATTTTTTTATTAGGTTAGAGACAAAAAGATGGCATATAAATGAAGACTTGGACAGCATACACGTAGTAGAAAAGTGGCACATTTTTCAAACCTACCAGTTCCTAAACCCTTGAAGATGGTTTTGTGATGTTGAAAGCTTCAGACGTCATCAATCACATGGTACTGTTTCTCCTCAGACTGCTGGCTTCGTGCGTCCCTTCACTCGTGACGTGCATACAGTGTAAGATTACTTAACGTTGTGCCATGTTTTCCCCATCACATGGATTTACAGCTGTTGCCGTTTTTTGACAGTTGCCATGTGCGATTGTTTGTGTGTACCATTGAAGTGTTATTGAAATTGATTTGAACTAAGTGAATGCTTATAGCATCTGCTGAAATGTCCGCAGAGGCATATAATTGGGTTATAATTCAGTAAATGTTAGCAGACCTTGAAACATGAGCGTTTTTCTACCTTTCAGTCCAGCCTCCGCTATATAGTAGTGGTAGACACATCAACACATACAGTTGTGCTCAAAAGTTTGCATACCCTTGTAGAATTGGTCTTATAAAGCTTTGGAAACATTTCTTAAATCAGCCTCTTTACATGTATGGCAGCAATTCCATTCCAGCGTCTGTTAAATTCCAACCCAGACACACCTCATTTTACTTAATGAGGTACTGATTAGGTGATTATCTGACCCAAATCTAACTAAATGAGGGAAAGTAAAAACACTGCTGTTGTCATCACTATTCTCTTGTAATAGGACCAGCTGGATGGCAAAAACAGTGCAAGTAGTACCTCAAAGGTAATTTGAATGAAAAATTAACGATTTAGCATGACCAAAGAGTTGAAAGGAAAAGCTTTGAGTGAGGAAAAGAAGGGTTAGGTTGTGGCTTTACTGGCAGAGGGATTCAGTGAACTTCAGGTTGCTTCCGTCCTGAAAGTTTCAAAGACAGCAGTTCATAAGAACAAGGTCAAGCAACAGACTTTAGGGACAAAAAAACTACAGAATGGCAGAGGGCGAAAACAACTGTTCACTGATCGTGATGATATCACCTCATTTAAATGTCACTCAACAACCGTAGGATGACATCAAGTGACTTACAAAACAATGGCAAACAGCAGCTGGGGTGCACGGCAAGGACAATTTGAAACAGGCTCCTAGGGGCAGGACTGAAGTTGTGCAAAGCAAGTAAAAAGCCCTTCATCAATGTGAAGCAGAGAAGAGCCAGGCTGAAGTTTGCAAAATACCATAAGCATTGGACCATTGAGGAATGGAGTAATGTAATCTTCTCTGACGAGTCACATGTTCAGTTTTGCCCAAAACCTGGTCATCTAATGGTTAGACAGAGACCTGGAGAGGCCTATGAGCCACAGTGTCTCGCACGCTCTGTGAAATTTGGTGAAATTGGATGGCAGATCGGTGATGATCTGGGGATGCTTCAGCAAGGCTGGAATCGGGCTGATTTGTCTTTGTGAAGGACGCATTAATCAAGCCAAGTACAAGGTTATCCTGGGGAACACCTGCTTCCTTCTGGTCTGACATGTTCCCAAACTCTGAGAATTGTATTTTCTAGCAGGACAATGCTCCATGCCACACAGCCTGGTCAATCAATGTGTGGATGGAGAACCACCAGATCAAGGCGCTTTCATGGCCAGCCCAATCTCCAGATCTGAACCCAATTGATAACATCTGGAATGTGATCAGGATCGATGATCACAAGCCTTCAAACAAAGCCAACTACTTGAATTTTTGGCATAACATCACCCAACAGCAAGGTGACAGACTGGTGGAGAGCATGCCAAAATGCATTCAATCTGTGATTAAAAATCATGGTTATTCTACCTACTTTTCCTGAATTAAAACATTAGGTAAAACTTTTGTTGTCGAAAAATTTGTCGAATTTGTTTTCTTTGCATTATATGAGGTCTGAAAATAATACTTAGTACTTGGTGGCCAAACCCTTGTTGGCAATCAGAGGTCAGATATTTCTTGTAGTTGGCCACAAGATTTGCACACATCTCAAGAGGGATTTTTTCCCACTCCTCTTTGCAGATATTCTTCAAGTCATTAAGGTTTCAAGGCTGACATTTGGCAACTCGAACATTCAGCTCCCTCCACAGATAATCTATGGGATTAAGCTCTGGAGACTGGCTAGGCCACTCCAGGGCCTTAATGTGCTTCTTCTTGAGCCACTCCTTTGTTGCCATGGCTGTTTGTTTTGGATCATTGTCATGCTGGAATACACATCCATGAACCATTTTCAGTGCCCTGGCTGAGGGAAGGAGGTTCTCACCCAAGATTTGTCGGTATATGGCCTTGCCCATCGTCCCTTTGATGCAGTGAAGTTGTCCTGTCCCCTTAGCAGAAAAACACCCCCAAAGCATAATGTTTCCACCTCCGTGTTTGACTGTGGGGATGGTGTTCTTGGGGTCATGGGCAGCATTCATCCTCCTCCAAACACAGCAAGTTGAGTTGATGCTAAAGAGCTCGATTTTGGTCTCATCTGACCACAACACACCCAGTTCTCTGAATCATTCAGATGTTCATTGGCAAACTTCAGACGGGCCTGTACATGTGCTTTCTTGAGCAGGGGGACCTTGCGGGCGCTGCAGGATTTCAGTCTTTCATGGCATAGTGTGTTACCGATTATTTTCTTGGTGACTTTGGTCCCAGCTGCCTTGAGATCCCTGACAAGATCCTCCTATGTAGTTCTGGGCTGATTCCTCACTGTTCTCATGATCATTGCAACTTCATGAGGTGAGATCTTGCATGGAGCCCCAGAACAAGGACGATTGATTAGGAGCACTTCCTTTAAGAGTGTGCACTTAATCTCAGCTTGTTACCTGTACATCTGGGAGGCAGAACTACTTCTCATTGAGTGGGGATGAAATACTTATTTCACTCTTTAAAATGCAAATCAATTCATAACATTTTTGACATGCATTTTCTTAATTTGTTTGTTGTTATTCTGTCTCACTGCTCAAATAAACCATTAAAATTATAAACTGATAATTTTATTATAAACGGATATTTTAGCAACTCGATCATGCAGCTCATTTTTGTTCAAGTATTGTTATATTGTGGTCTTTGAAACAACTGTGCCCTCTTTTTCCTGAGCAGCCTCTATTTCTCCTGAGGTAACCAGTGGGTTTTTCTTTGTATCCTGAACAGTTCTTCTGACAGTTTTGTCTGAAATCTTTCTTGGTCTACCTGACCTGGTCTTGGTATCAAAAGATCTCCAAATGTTCTACTTCTTAATAAGTGATTAAACATTACTGACTGGCATTTGCTTGGCATTGGATATCTTTTTATATCCTTTTCCATCTTTATAATGTTCCATTACCTTGTTATGCAGGTCTTTTGACTGTTATTTTCTGCTCCCCATTGCTTAGTTTCTAGCCTGCTCAGTGCATCCACATGAGAGCTAACAAACTCATTGACTATTCATACACTGACACTAATTGAAACTTCACCTTCACCTTTTATTGCCATTTATCTGCATATGAAACTTTGTGTGTCTGTAGCAATGCCAAACATTCAAAGGTATGTAAACTATTGATCAGGGCTATCCGGGTGATTTCAGTTATCATTGTTATTTGAAAAGGAGCCAAACAACTGTGATAATAAATAGCTTCATGTGATCACTATCCTTAAATAAAATAATGTTTTTGCAAGATCAGTCCTTCTCAAAATCTGTGCCAACATTTCACAATTTCTGTCAGGGTATGCAAACTTATGAGCACAACTGTACCTCCTGAAGAGTTTCCCTGATCTGTCCTGCAGTTATTTTGTTAATATTTTACAGTTTTTTGGTCGTCTATTTTACAGGTCCTCTCTGGTCCTCTGGTCCAATTTGCAATCGCTGAGCTCATGTGTGCCGTCTTTTTATTCCTAATGGATTAAAAGTGTGGATTTTAGCATGTGCAATGATTTACCTATGGCAATAATTGATAGTTTCTTATTTATCTGTCTCATGTGTGCCAGTGTGAGTTGCGTTAACATTTCTTTTGTTATTTTTTTGTGTAGGGAATTTTGGAGGTGCGAAAATACTCTTATAGATAGGCAATATACTGAGATTGCATACATGGTTTTTGGTTGCTACACAAGGCCTAGAATTGTTCTTACAGCCAAATTGTGTACGTTGGTGCCAAATAACTCTTACAGATGCTGAGCAGGCATTTCACTGGAATTCCTTCTGTCCCTCAAGAAAGTGACCTTTAAGGTCTGTTCATCAGATGAAGACAGCTATTTGGATCTACCACTGTGTTTTGTGTCTTCCAATTGCCCAGTTTCTTCAAATGTCTGTATTACATTTCTTTTACACAATTTTTCAGTATCCCTTTAGATTACATAATAAATATTTTTTATTGTTTTCCTGTTCATTCATAATGTTATGTAGTGTTTTTATAAAACACTGTCCAGATGAATATGTTTTCTCTTTGACTTTTGTACTGTATGTGTTACAGATTTATTCACGCCAAGTGGCAGTCATTATTTTTTATCTCACCTTGAAATCACATTTGGCTCCTTGACCTTTTTACCGCTCCAAATGCCCTCTCCAACACTACTCTGAATAGCTGTACAGAAAGCCAGAAACAGCCTAAAGCCAGAAACAAAAGGAAGAGATATAGTCCAACATATCAGGATGCATCTTAGAGCTCACAATCTTGTCCATATCATTCTCCACAGAATGCTCCCCATCTGCAATCTGTCACTGGATATGCTTTTTAACAATGCCTTCCCCACCTGTGTCTTTTCACTCATAAATCCCCCCTTGCCACCTACCATCATTACTCCTAGATGATAACTCTTGCCAACCCCCACAATCCCCAAATTCCTGACAGCCATGGACTTATTCCTATTACTGCTCTTTCATCTGTCATCCACCGCTCCAAACACACCCTCCCCAGTAAATCTCAGGTTACCCCCCCTCCACTGTTCGGCAACCATCTCTTCCTGCCTTCTCTCTCCTCTCCTCTGTTTTTTTCCGAGAGCTATTCACTTTAGTTTAAAGCTACCTCTATCTATTTTCTTGCTCCACTCCCTCTTACACTATGAAATATGAAAAGGATTCAAAAGGAACATAAATTAGTGATGATCTGACAGGGTTCGCTTTAGGAAGAAAGCACAAGGCTTCAGTCACATTGCAAATGGAGGCATCACTCTGGGGAATGGACCTTATTTTCAAAAGGTGGCTATCCTCTATGAGACAGTTCAATTTTGTTGCTTATTTGTGTAATTAGGAAGGTTAACATGCAACACTGAATAATTTCAGAATCAGCAAAAATCGAACAACGCAAAGGGATTTAACATATGTATTGTTTAAAGGGGAACATCCAAAAGTTAGCCAACCTTTTGTGCTTTTAGAACAGCCACAATTTTTTTTCATTCAGGACTAGTATCTTAAACTAGAATGTCAGCTTGCTGCCCACAATAAGCAGTAGCCTATTCTCTTTTTGTGGATCTTGCATACAACATTAAAATGGCAGGTCTAAATTTGACTCTAGTTAAATATAGACGGTTGACATCTTCTGACTCCCTGGCTTGCACATTGCTTTTTGAAATGTAATTATGAAATGCATAAGCTTTCTCAACTCAATCTGACACCACCAAGACCTACTTTTATGAGCTGCACCAACTTTATATTCATAGATCTCTCCAGAGGTGACAGCCCCACCAAATAATAATGGTCATTGTTTTGAATTTCTTACTTTACTCAGGAAATCAAGTGAAGTTTGGAGTTTTTAAACTAAGGTCAGGGGGAGAATGAACCTTTCACCAACATTTGTGAACCCTTCACTTGCACTAATTGCGAATAAGAATAGCTATGCTTTTATTTATTTTCATACTCGCATCGGCACATTCATTGGACCAACACCAATAATACACCAGACTGCAGCCCCAGACCTTGAGACACCACCTCTTACACATATTTGGGTAAAGGAAAGCACTAAGGGGGGTTGGACCATTGGTCAAGTGATAGGACAAGATGACAGTTTAGCTGAAATTTGTTATTGCGAAGAAGTGTTATGGAGAGTAACCATTTGAAGCTAAGCGTAGCTTCCAACCACTACTGGATTGTCTGACAATGTTGTTTCATATCTAGCACTGCCTAGCATGCTTGCTGTCTTAACCCATAGATAGCAAATTCAGAAATTGCAATGAATCATGATTCAACTACTGAATAATATGTAGTTCCTACTCAGAATTTTCAGACAATTTATAAAATATCTCATTAGATGCGTCCGTACCTTTTCAAACAGTTGAAATCTGCACCGTCATAGAATGTTCAATTTTGGATTCTCTGACAAGTGAAAATGCTGAAATAAAGTTATTCGTGAGTCGTGGTATTAATAAATGGCAATGTACTTTTTTGTGAGAGTGTGGTCTGAGTGTGGTCTTGTTGTGGGCTTTCATCAGAATCACTATCTTCATAGTTGAATCTCTGCCTGTAGTTTATCGTCAGCTTGGTTGACAGGATTTATGCTTTCCTCGATTCTACTCATAATGCCAGATGATGATGCTGGTGCCACTCAAAGACACAGCACCAATCTTATAGAGATCGGCATCAGCAAGAGCAGCCAATAATGTGGCTCAGTCACATCGTAAATGGAGGCACCACTCTGGGGAATGGCTGTCTTTTCTAAAGGACCCTTCCCAGTAAATCTGTCTCTCCCTGGCTCTACAAGAGATTTTCATTTTGCTGCTTGTTGTTTGTGTAATTAAGGAGGTTAAAATTCAACACTCTTCTCAGGAAGAGGAAACATCTCCTTCAGAAACACATAAAAGCGATTTAACATAACTCATGTTTAAAAGGGAACAGCAAATTACTGTACCTAAACCTCTCTGACAATCAGTGTTGGACTGTTACAATACCTAGCACTTTCCCTCAGGGAGAGTGAGTTAGAGCTTGAGCTGTGTGACAAGATGTTTTGCCGCTCCCCTAACTGAAGCATATGTATGTGCTACAGTAAATATGGTTTTGTAACAGAAAGACAAATGTAAGATAATGTAAAAACAAGTTTAATAGGGATATCCGAGTGTTAGAGCAATGATGCGTTTTCTTACACTTTTGGTCTGCATTCCAGAACTTCGGATTTTAAATTATATTATCAAGGGTTAATGCGCAGCCTTTACCTTAAATTTTAGGATATTTTAATCACTGTAGGTTCGGACATTTATATATTTTTAGTACTTTTCATTATTTTCCCCAACATTTCCTTCTTGCCATAAAGCTAGTACATTTGAATCTTTGTCATCTGTCCAGAATAATATTTTTCTGAACTATTTCAGCAAGTTCAGCCAGGGAAACCAAGTGGGCATTGGCTCAGCGATTCATCAGCTGACATCAGGATTGCGCCTACCAGTGTCTCAGGATTTTCTAATCTAATATGGTGGTTTATTTATGGCTTTCAGGGTATTCCCTTTGTGTGCTCCTCTGCTGGTCCCCTTAGCATGCAGTTGCTAAAACCACCCACCACCCCAGCCTCCCCCTGTTTGATTCTGTTTACTTCTGTATGGGGATTGGAACAGTGTACTTTGCTCATTGTCATAGGCATTGCTGTTATAATATTAGAGTGTTAATGTTGTCATTCATAGTATTGTTTACAAAATCATGCAATGAGTTACCCAAAAGGAACAGAACTTAATGCCAAGACATCATATGTATATTATTGTAAATTGTTTCTGTACTAAATAATCCAACTAAGATGTGGCTTTTCGTGTCTGGAAGTGTTTTTTTAGGCTAGCTAGTACTTTTGCATCTTGCTGTCCAGTCAGTGTTCTTCAGCTGGTGAAGTCCTCTCCTGTAGTGTGTTCCTGATCAGTCTGAGGGTTGTTGTTTAGTTTTCCTTTATTCATCATGGTGAGCACATTGTTCCTCCTTCCATTCAATTTTGATGTCTGGCTTGGTCTACCAGGATTTAACTGAGCTCACTTGGTTAATTTGCCTTATGATTGCCAGCACTACATGCACAGACATACAACATTTTTGGTCCTGATGTTGTAAGACACCTGCCATATAATCCATATGCAAAGCATAGAATTAAGACTAGATAGAGAATCTCTTTCATTCCCACAATGATTGTATAATAAATTGCTGCAGTACAGAGCTCAAAAAAGTGTCTTTGTACTTTTAGAGTTCACTGTATGTAATTTATTTGGTACAAGGGATTTCTCTGCCAAGCAAGGCAGACAAAATCTGGCAGGATATTACGGCACACAAAAATGCAGGCTGTGTAATTCATCAAAACTAAAATCTGGAAATGCTAAAGACCTTGAGTGGGTCATTTTGTAACATTGTGAAAGAAAACAGATATTTTTTGCTGCATTCCTGTTTATTCTAATGAATTATCTATTCATAAGCATTTTTTTATTCAGCTCTAGTTAGCTCACAAATTAGGGTTTTTCCTTGGTAAAAGGCAGATAGCGGGTAGAGAGGTACCTGCGGTCTGAGTGCGCACATCCACTCTGAAATTCACCAGATAGAACGTAAAGATTATTATAGGGAGCTGCCAATGATGATGTTGAGAGCAGCAATTTGTGACTTCAATCGTTATGATTTTAAACTATAATTAAATGAATAGTCTTAATTGTTCATGTGCTCCTACCTCTCCACCCCAACCGTCCCATGGTACAATATATTACAAAAACAGGAAATAAGCTTTTAAACTGCAAATGTTTCTCTCAGCCATGTGGCACAACCTGAACAAGAGCATAAGATAAGGGTGGATGGAGATTTTCGTAGCCTTAGGCTACTTAGGAATGCGAAGGGGGGATTGTGTTAAATCCTATTGAGGATCAATCTACTGTGCTAAATCCTATTGATGACCAAGCTATTGTGTTGTGTTCAGTCAGGCAAGCTGTTGTCTTCAAACTAACTTTTTTCTCTCCCAGATGCATCACCCATCCTTAGGCTATAAAACCAAATCTTTGACCATCTCTTGTTAACTTGGCAAGCTACATTGGTAATTTCCACAACATGAGCTATAAAAGTCATGTAGTAAACAAAAAAGTGTCATCCAAATCAAAACACATTTGTATTTTAGATTCCACCCTTTGCCTTAATAACAACTTTGCGCACTCTTGGCGGTGTGAAAACCTGCTTCATCTGGAATGCTGTCCCAGTAGTGTTGAAGGAGTTCACAAAAAGCTTTTCAATAATTTTGCCCTAAATAAACTATTTTCTGTTTAAAAGTAGTTAATTATGTTAAAACATACAATGTTCTTTGTAAACTATGGCTAGGGATTGAATAAAAAATTGAATATGTGCAGAAACTGTCCATTTCCGAACTGGTCCATTAGACCAGGACCAAGCCACAGTCCTTATTTTTCTCACCTCAAATAAAAAAAAATAACTGGCTGTCTTTTCTAGCCCATGTAAATTTAAAAAGAAGGCTGCTGTTCTCTCATAGTTGTACCATCTCCAATCAATGAGCTCTTGATCAAGACAGTATGCAATGTTAGCCTACAATATAAAAGACATATCAGCCCCTCTTATGTGTAGAGCTGCTGAGTGTGCAGGCATTTCATCTAACATTGAATCGCAGCTAAGCTTATAATGGTTTGTTTGGTGGGGCCAGCAAATAATTTATTACATTATTCAGAGAAGATGTGTAATTTTTGCATTGAAGATGTCTGTTAATTCCACCATTTAAATATATTTTGGTTGAAATGTGACTGGCAATTACTTTATTAGTACGTTAGCTTAGGCTAGCAAAAACAAAAAATAAGGGTAACTTACCATGCTATAAGCAAGTTCTTAGCAGTGCATGCTAGCATACAGTGTCTTGGGACCAGTTGGAAAGGTGGATCAGAGGGGAGGCACCACTGGCCTTTTCATTCACATGGTTTTTGGAAAGAGGTGTGAGTGGGGACATAATGAGAGATATTCCAATTTCTCACAACGTGGGACAGTGCATTGAATATACTACCTGATGTCTAATAACACACTGACTCGTAACGCAATGTACGCCATGAACGCTTACTCTCCATTGCTATATTAATAAAGGTAGGATTGCTGTGAAGCAATCTAGACAGCTCCAGTACTGGCATGCTGTTGCAAAAAAAATAACGAGTGCAAAGTGCAACTGAACTACACACTGTAGTTACACTCTATCGTGTACCATTTATATGTAAAAACTGCATGTTTTCAAAAACATTCTACAATAATCATTGTGCTATAGTACACATTTATGTATTTTAATGAGGTAGGTCTTAAGGACTGGACACAGAGCAAGAGTTTAGGACTCTGGTGGGTGTTTTTTTCAAAACATAAGTAGAAGCAGAGGAGGTGAGGGTGTAAACAATGCTGTGACTGTCTCGTCGGCCTCTCAACCCTGCTACCAGCCCCTGCTAGCTGCCTTGGAAGGTTACAGAAATTGACAGACTTTGGGGCCATTGGTGTCATGGTGATGAAGCAGAGTGTTTTTGCACCACAATATGTTACAGTACTTAAAAGATTGGCCATATCCCGAAAACCAGATAGATCTTTTTTTCCGACACTTAATTATCAGCTTTTGTTTGCTGCCTGATAGAAGCTAGTCTGTCTAGGAGATGATTTCTTTGTATAGATAACCTGAATAACAATGATAGAAAATCAACATTATGAGAGAAAGTGGGTGAGATTAGGTGTATGAGAGTGAACAAACTCTGACTTGGTCCCAGCACTAATAATGTTCCTTTCCACAGCAAATGCTCATTGCTATGGTCTGCCCTGAAAAACACATAACAACACAAGTTTCACATGTTTGGTCAACAGCCCTTTGATAACATTTTCTTATGGAGCTTTCTGCCTTAATCCGCCAAAGTCAAACATCTATTTGCAATGTCCCCAAATTCCATTATGATTTCGGTAATAGAATGGCAGCGGTGGGTTCTTATCTGTTTGAAATGTCAGGAATGATAATGGATTGACCTCCGACAGAATGCGTAATGCTGGAAAACTGGGGCTCGCTATTGTCACACACAGCACAACACACATACACGCACGCACACACGCGCACACACAGACTCACTCTCATGCCTGTATTGTGTCTTCTCTTCCAATGTTTTGCAAAGTATGGAGGGGGGTAGCAGCTTCTTGGGCTTTCTAAATGCAAATTCAGACATTTGTGTTTGTTTTATGTATGTCATATAATAAAGTTAGTGTTATTGACAATTATATCAGGTTTAATACACATTGCCATGTACGGTTCAGGCAATGTTAAATAATTATTTGTATTCTATATTTCATTGAAAAATGAATAGATTGAATCACCTCTATTCCTCTGATGATATTAACATGCCAGGTTATTTGTTTGTGCTCGCTTGTGTTATGTGTCCATGGATGCACATATTCAGTGTTATGGTGTAATGACTGCATGCATAGAATGGTGGTGATATAAAACATCACCCGATTCAGGCAGGAACATCTGTACTAGTCCCCTGGGATGCAGAGACAGACAGATGGAATGTTAAAACCACAGAAAGACAACATTTATGGCCCTGGTCTCTTTTGGTATTCAACTTGCATATGTAAAGTAAGCAGCCAGGTCCATTTTAATGTCTGTTTTATGGAAACACAAAACCATTAAGTGCCTGCAAACTATAATATGATCCTAGACAAAGAGGAAACTAGTTGGTTCAGTCAATGGATTTGAATGTCTTGACATGGTAGCAATGTTAAAAGTGTGTCAGTTATTATCTAAAGTGATAAAGCTGTATATATATATTTATATCAATTCTGGTCTGTTGTCTGTTATAACTGCAACATTCAAATGTAATTAAACATTACAGAAACTAAACACACATGAACGAACAACTAACTGAACCATGCTGATTGGATATAGCAAAATGTATATGCATGTGTTCACAAAGAAGAACAAAATGATTAATATAATAAAACATCTGAATGCAAAGTAATTCACGACAATCATGATTGTCAGAACAAACTGTACTTTACATGGTATTTGGTATTGTGATCTCGATTATGCTAAAGCTGAAGCAAAGTCTACTATTCCGGACACAGTACCCTAAATATGATTTACGCAATAGTATGGACTGCCATTTACTTCTTATCCTGATTCACATATATAATTTATGAATGGAGAGTCCACTGTTGGTGATGTCGACTCCCAAATGTTGATGTATGTGGAGGGAAACGAAAATGTGCAACTACATTAACACATTATGAAACCATGAATATGCACTAAACCAAACATCACTATTTTGAATTCAACTTCAACCATCACCACCCCTTAAAATGCTGATGTTGGGTTATTTGTTAGTCCGCATTGCAAATAATTCAAAGAAAATTAATAATACGATTATTTCTCCTTTTTGTATTGGGAGATGGGACGGTGGATATTTATATTGGAAGATTGGTCGTTTCTAGAAAATGTTTATGTTAAATGGACCAGACTTGGTAAAGTTAAATCGATCTATTTTAAAATACTTCTGTACATTTTATGTGTGTTCACTGTATATTCCAAAACTGTAGGCTAGACATGTGACATTTAAACAAAATTATTATTATATTGTATTTTGAATCAAATAATGCAGCATTATAATAATGGCAGTATAGTTATTCTATTTAAATTATTGTCTGATCAGCTGTGTCTAATCAGTGTAGCAAAGAAAATGTTTTGTAGTGTAGTTAGTGGCGATTATTTATTGAATCATTTATCTATACAACAACAAGATAACTGAATAGTGAACATATTTTCTTGTACATGGCTACAGTAATTAGGCCAGTAGATCTAAATTACTTATTGTTCTATAGTGACAAAATTGTAAAGAAATGGTTTGGAGATAGTAATGCATAAGAAGTTTGCAGATGTTTTAAAGGAAATATAATAAAAATGCTTTTTTGATAAAATTTAAATTTTCTGTCAAATGAAATCCATTTTACATTCATTATGATGTTGTAAATAATTAAAAAGTCTTCAATAACTTTTTTCCGCGGAAGACAAGCAAAGATTAAAGCAGTATTTGGTTTTGTAACTGTCTGCAAATGAACACTGTTTTAAACATTGCTACTGTTTTAAACATTAATTGGGACAATATTTTATAAGGGAGACCATGGACCTTTCCTGTGTCTCTCTGGTATCTAGTATATAGCCCATCTGACTCGGTAACAGCGTGGGATCAACTGGTATGCACATATTTTTTGGGTAGTTTTTGCTTATCTTAATGTCCAATGCTTTGTGTATTTTGGCATTAGTACTGTGTATTTATTTACCTTTATGTACACAGAGGAATCAACAAAGGTCTCATTTACTGCTGTGCACTGTATTACAACAACAAAACAATAATAATTTAAATAAAACATAAATTAAGAAAAACTATCACAGTTGACAAAAATGTAATTTACCAAAAAATGTTGAGACTAAAACATTCTACTTAAGATCCCTTAAGCAGTTTTTACCAATTCTGATTAGGACTAGACCTATATCTCCAGCACTTTTTTGTCTTGAGAGCATGTTTGGTAACTCCTTACTATCAAAAAGTTCCTTACTTTTTGATAGTAAGGAACTTTACAATCTCTGCCTTGTATAAAAGCATTAACCAATATTGTGCTCTTTTAGAAATCAGCGATTCTAGGCTAACTGAAGCAGTGCTGAGTGCGACAGTGATGAGTGTGAAAATGTACACCAGTGATTAAATGTAATGTTGAATGATGCATTAGTCTGTATCCAATGATTTGAGTAAAGAAGCTGAGGCATGCAAATATATCACCATTATCTAGTTGCGATATGAAAGATGTGTGGACAATATCTATGTTGACGTGACAGACATGATTTATTCCTATAAAAGAAACAGATTTTAACCTTTAGGTTTTCATCAACATGTGTTTTAAAAGACAGATTTGAATCTAACAACATCCCAAGGTATTTGTAAGATGCAATATGGTCTATGAAAGAACCATTTATGGTAGTCATTTTAGGGTCATCCAAAGAAAAGTTCTAGAACATAACAATATACTTGCTTTTATTTGCATTTAGAACAAACCTACATACTATAGCAGATTTTTATAACAGTTGAATATCAGAGGCCCAAGAGCAATACATCTGCTGGCTGTCAGTATAGCTTCTTGACATTATATAATATTGTCACGTAGTAACATCACGTAGTCTGACTATTTAGCTAGACAACCTTAAGCATTGTGTTGAACTGAGTTACGTTTCTTGGTAAGTTAACTTCCACCACAAATAGCATCTATGAAATGTCTGACTTTTGCCTCTGGCTGTTTTAATAGCTTATTAGCCAGTAATATGTCGCTAGACACCATTAAGCATTGTGTTAAACTGAGTAACGTTTCTTATTAAGTTTACCTCCACCACAAATAGCATCTTTGAACTGTATGGCTTTTGACACTGGCCGTTTTAACAGCTCGTTAGCAACGGCATTGATACAATAACTATCAATATAGGTAACGATAACTGACTTTTTCGTCAAGTGAAACAACGAGATAATCGTGTAGCCAGCAAAGTGTTTGTCTATCCTGAACAAATTTTTACATCCACCAGAAATGTTATATTTTAGGCTTCCTATAACATGGCTACAAAAGGTTGTTGCCAGTGATTTTTTTGTCTCTCCTAAGGCACTACGCTATATAACCAGGGGTCGTCAGCCCTTCAGTCAGTCTGGCACTCACTCAGTCAGTCAATAAGAGACATCTCTCTTCTAGGCCGGCTCCGCTTACGGGGTCTGGGAAAAATGAAATGCATTGACTGTTTATTTTCCAATGCCTCTAGAATTTTAGCAAGGTACATTTAGTGACAAGGCATAGTTATCAAGGACACTAGTGTCCCCACCCTATGCAATGGGAGCACATGAGCAGTTTTACAGACTTTAGGGATTACCCCCGAAATTAATGTTTGATTAAATGTGTTAGATCTCCAGAGATATTTGGAGTAGCAGTAACCAATAAACCTATATCTCGCATATCAGCCCTGTGGTTTTCTTAGCATCTATAACTAGCAATGAACCAAGGACCCCTTAGTCAGTAATCAGATTTGGCAAAAATCTCCTGCATAATTACTACATTTTCATGTATTTCACTATCATTCAGTCCTCTGTCATTTGGAGTAGGTACAGATGTTTTTTGAAAACTGTAAACTACAATATGCATATTTGGCGTCTTCCTCATAATCCCTTGTTGTCCATATTCTGATTTCAATATTAATGTAGTCATGGCTCTATGTAGTTCTGCACACCTCCCAATCTCTGTTCTGGACTTTGGAAAGTCAAAAGACTCCATGTCTTGTCAGGTAGAGGTGTGTTGTCAGAGCTGTGCGTTAACGTTTTGAACAGAGTTTGGTTTCTTCGACACGTGAAGACCTCTTACAATGACCTACAGTGTTGCAGTCAATCTCTCTGCTAGAGAGGTTGACATGCATGCTGTTGAGGTTCAATATGTGTGTACATTTGAAGGCTACGTGCTGCTCTGTTCTCTGCCCAGTTCTCTGTAGTAGTCTTTTTTGTGGCACTAAACCAAATAATATAACTGGGCATCAGTCCAGGTGTGACATAACTTGGATCTGTTTGGATGTGATGGTCATATTTGATCATGTTGTTTCAAATCACATTATTGGCTGTATTAGATTCCAATGTCAATATGGATCTAATTATTATGACAAGCTGAACATTTACATATGCATACTATATAGATGATCTGAGTAATTTCTGTGATATTTATTTATAGATAATAAATAAATAAATATGTGCATACTGTATCTGGTAGAGAGAAAAAGGTTGAGGAAAAATGTTGCTCAATATTCATATGTTGTTTGGCATAACCTTTACCCCAGGCCTACTAATTCCCTTTGTCTTAACTGATTGAACTTGTGATTAATTGATCATGTTAAGGACTTTCTGTCTGAACAAACCCTCTGGCTAACATGGCTTTCTCTTAATGACGGCAGTAGGTATTCAGAGCTCCTCTCGAGACCCAGGAAATGGGATGTATCATCGGTATAATCATTAGGACGGTAGAGCTTTCTGGTTTGTAGATGATGAACACAAAATCTCAATACTTCCCTAAGGTATTGCCCAAATATATTTGAGAAAAAACACATTTGCTGAATCTGAGAACGTCCTGACTAAGCCAATGCAGTCCATTCAGGCAGAGCAGAGGCCTTTCCCCCCTTCATACAGGGCCCCAGAAAGTGATATGTGTCGCTGCACTGAGCAAACACATGGCCATGTCACAGGCAGAAGGCAGTTCTAGGGGGTTGAATTGAAAATCCAGATAATAGGTCTTTTCTCTTTGCCGCTAGTCAAGCTTATCACGTAGTGCACACTAACCACCCTGACAATTATCCTTCCTCGCCCACTATTGTGCTGCCAGGAATAGGAATAATGACCCATCTAAATAAAGATGGTCTCCTTTGCCGTGATGTATTTAAGTGCTTATGGCTAAATGTACTCCTCTTGAAGTGATAAGGTTTTGCACAGGTATGTCTTTTTGGGTGGGAGTTTGTGCTTGTGTGGTCACAATCAGACACGTGTGCCAAATGAATAATATTTTCCTGATATATATGAATTTGAACAATGTGTTGGTCATACAGATTACGATGTTTTTCTTTTAATTTCCCCGTCAATTGCTAATTGCCAATTTTTTGGGATTCAGATTTTTATGTGAGTCCTATTCCATTGATTTGGCAAATAATCTGGGACATACATACCCATTAATCTTACTCAGAGTATACAAAATTACATAGACTTATTAACTACTTGAAAAAATACGTGCTTGGCCATTTGAAGAGTTACAGTTTCCAAGTATTCCATAGTGGTGCTTAGTTGCAGACTCCACCCAGATACATAACATAAATATAACAAGTATGATAACTACCTAAACTTATACTTTCACATTATGCCTTTGAACCATTTAAAATCAACAACATCTTGATCAGGATATACACCCTGGTCGGAGACAAATGTGTGTGTTAAACTGTGGAGAGATTACATGATGTGGAAAATCTTTTTATAGTCCTCAATTAGAATGATAGTCAGGGCAGCAGGTGCTATAATTATCAGGGCTCTGAGCTGAGCCCCATACCTGCTGGGGATTTACACATCATGTTGTGTGACCTCCAGTAGTGGTTCTACTCCTCTGTGAAGATCTGAAAAAATATGACAATGATGAATAAAAATATATGTACACAAACAAGGTAATCCTAAACATACGCATAGCCTTCACCAAATGCACTTTTATAACTGCTTTGTAATGCACCTTCAGTATTCACAATAGCACCCCCTAGGCTAAACAATGGTACCTGGAGGGATCACTACCATTGTTATACTCTATTGGCCTATTCACACATCAAGAATTTCATTTAGTTTAAAAAGAAATTGCATTTACCAACGATTATTCAGAATTCACAGTTTGCTTCGGCTCCCATTAGTAAACAGACACTGACATATATCCACCAGGCAAAGATATGTTATGTAGCTAGATATCTGTACCGCATCTGAATTAAATGGCTAGCTTAGATTAATTTATCATAAAGTTGTAAATATACTGCCCTAAAATCTGCATGTAGGTCAGCATGTTTCTCTGCATTTTCTCATCTTTAACAGTAGTGTAGGGAACACCTGCATTATACTGGAGTCGCGGCAGAGGGCAGGTGCTCATGTTGCATTCATTCACTTTATCTGGCTTTTTGTGAAACATGTTTCTTTTCATGTGTAGATTGCAGCTGAGCAGAAAGATACAGGGAGACTGGTGGCATATAACTGGGCCGAAGGAGTTCATTCAGAGGAACTGAAATGCAAGGTGGCTACTTCTAACTTACACGGTCTGCCTTCGGTTACTCTGTGTAGCTGTACTACGTAAATGTACCCACCACAGTCTTTAAGGGAGATACAGTAAGTGCTGAGTAAATCACAGTCTGGCCAAACATGGTCTTGCTCTTCTTATGGCCACCCTGATCCGGGTTCATGAGGGGCAGCAATTGAGGGGTGGATATTACATTCCATGTTGCTTCTTGAATGTTCCAGCTCATCGCTGTGCTCGCCTGGTACGTCCTCTGTGTTTGGGAATCTTCTCGTCCACTCCAGGCGTACCCTTTACATGGTCCTAAATGACATACAGTCCCCTTCAAAAGTATTGGAACAGCAAGGCAAAATCCTTTGTTTTGGTTCTTCACTGAAGACCTTTGGATTTAAGATCAAAAGATGAGTATGAGACAAGAGTTCAGAATTTCAGCTTTCATTTCCTGGTATTGATATCTAGATGTGTTAAACAACTCAGGACATACCACCCTTTGTTTGAACCCACCCATGTTTCAAGTGAGTAGAATTATTGGAACATGTGATTGACAGATGTTTCTTGTTGCCCAGGTGTTGCCTTTTAGGTTGATTGTTCAAACATTAAATAGCGCTGCATGACTAATCTAAGTTTCCATCCTTGGTTTAAACCTATAAATACTCCATTTTTTGTTAAAGAGGATAAACCAACATGAAGACCTGAGAGCTGTCAATAAGAGAAAAGCAAGCCATTGTCAAGCTGAGAAAAGAAGGAACATCAACCAGAGCCATTGGACAAACATTGGGCATAGCTAGCACAACAATTTGGAATGTCATGAAAAAGAAATAAACTACTGGTGTACTGAGCAACAGACATCGCACAGGTCGGCCAAGGCCAAAACAATAGTAGTTGATGACAGAAATATCGTGAGAAAACCACCAAAAAATCAGTATGTGACATCACCAACGTCTTCCACAGTACAGGGTTGAAGGTATCACAATCCACTATTCGAAGCAGACTCAGAGAGCAGAAATATAGAGGCTACACCACAAAATGCAAACCACTCATCAGCAGTAAGAAACGGAAGGCCAGATTGAAATTTGCAAAGACGTACAGAAATGAGCCACACAAGTTCTGAAACACAATCTTATGGACTGATGAAACCAAGATTAATCTATACCAAAGTGATGGAAAGGCCAAAGTGTGGAGAAAGAAAGGAACTGCTTATCATCCGAATCATACAAGCTCATTTGTGAAGCATGGTCATGGCTTGGGTGTGCATGGCTGCTTCTAGAACAGGCTCATTAATATTTATTGATGATGTAACTGATGATGGTACTAGCAGAATGAATTCAGAACTGTAAAGAAACATTTTGTCTGCCAATTTACGGAGAAATGCATTGAAACTAATCGGGAGGAAGTTTATCATGTAGCAGGACAATGACCCAAAGGGGAAAAAAGTGGAAGATTTTAGTCTGGCCAAGTCAATCACCTGACCTTAACCCAATAGAGCTGCATTTCACTTCTTTTTATGAGGAGTCTGAAAGGAGAAACACCCGAAACAAACAAGAACCGAATGAAGCTGGGGTAAAAGTCTGGAATAGCATCACAAATGACGAATGCAACAGATTGGTAATGTTGATGGGTCGCAGGCTTGAGGCAGTTATTGCAAGCAAGGGTTATGCCACCAAATATTAAATGTTATTTTCTTTAAGAATATTTTTTCCATTAATTTGCGCACCTAAAAATGCTATGGTCTAATACAAACGGTGATATGTCCTAAGTTGTTTAACACATCTAGATGTGAATTCCAGGAAATGAAAGCTGGAATTCTGAACTCTTGTCTAATACTCATCTTCTGATCTTAAACCCAAATGTCTTCAGTGAATTTGCCTTGCCGTTCCAATACCTTTGGAGGGGACTGTACACCTACCACAACTACGCGCTGGTGAAGTGCCGCTCCCATTCAATTGAAATGGAAATGTAGTGTCGACAAGCGATCTGTACATCGGGAGGCTGAGCTGTGCAATTCAGGCTTGTTATGCAGTGAACCATTTCAACAACATCATGAGCATGCAAATCAGCAGCTTCAAGCAATCTGCAATAACCTGTCAGTGGGGTTGCAGTTAGTGTTTGGCTGGAATCACTTCCCTCTAGTGAAACCTAAGTTCAATCCCAAATCATTCTCCCTCATTTCCAGTGGAACATGTTCAATCCCAAAACAATATATAGCTGCCCCTTCAGAGCTATATTGACAACAAATTACTGTGGAGGGCACTCAAAGTGCATAGGACTACACTTTAATTCCTTTAATCAAAGTTTTGTTGCCCACATTACATTTCAGCTTACAACTATTGGCAAGAGTAGTTTCATTTTTAGAGAAATTAATTAATACTAACCTGTGGTTAGTTTTAGTGCAAATGAAATATTTTGACCCTGGTTCAATTCCCCCCTTCTGGCTCTAATCAACATATGCACACTGTAATACCATTACTGTCAAAATATATTCAAGAGAATAAGTGTATGACAGGACAGTTTTTATATGGATGTGCACTACACAAAAAAACAGTTATTATGCCTCACAGTTGAGAACCTGACATATTTGGATCCAAAGACAGATGCACTAACCATCATGCCATTTGGAGAGGTTAATAATGGCTTAAGAATGGTTGTTCCAATATATAAGCTGGTAGACATTTGTCTTTTGTTGACTATAGCGCTGGCTTCAGATGAAGGAGTTATGTTCAAGGCATCAAACTCAACTGAACATGCTGCCCAATGAACACACTTTATCCAATATCTTTACAATTTGTGGTGAAGACTTGAAAGTAAAAAATACATTTTAGGTCAACATACCCTTAAGCGTTCCCTTCGGAGTGGTCAAGGCGACTGGTGTCAATTTGAGGCTTGTAAATGTATGGCCTCCAGGGGGAATTTCTGCCATCATGATGCAAATTGATGCGACACGCCTCGGATGCCCCAAACAGAATGCTTGAGGGGATGTTGGCTCCAGAATACGATTTGCTACTTTAAGTTCTTCCTCTAGAAATTGTATAGAAATCTTACTGATGCATGTCATGTTCATTTGGCAGCATGTTCATTTGTCTTTGATGTATTGAATGTATCATGTTCATATGAAGGAAGTGCTAGTTAATAAATGGGTGATTTTGCAACAATTCTTCCGATGGAAAGCGATTCTTATATCAGAATGGAACAATGTTTTAGTAATGAAAAAAAATATAATTGTGGAGTATCCCACCACAAATTGGCAACTGGTCAGTGGCATGAATGGGTATGAAATGACTATCCCAGAGAGGGTGAGTTGGGGAGGTGTTGACCACTTTGTTGAAAACTGCTCAAGCATATAATGCAACAATTTAAGAATTATGTTTCTCAATGTAAAATTGCAAAGATTTGGGTATTTCATAATTTACGATACATAATATCATTAAAAGATTCAGAGAATCCGGAGAAATCTCGCAAGAGACAATACCGAAAACCAATATTGGAACGTCGTGATCTTTGGGCCCTCCGGCGACACTGCATTAAAACCAGACACGATTCTGTAATGGACATCATTGCATGGGCTCAGGAACACTTCCGAAAACCATTGTCTGTGAACACAGTATGTTACTGCATCCACAAATGAAAGTTAAAACTCTACCATGCAAAGAAGAAACCACATATAAACAAGATCCCAAACCGCTGTCCTCTCTGGGCCTGAACTCATTCAAACCCAGGAACCCATTGTGGAGCGCAGGAAGTCTAAAGGCTGCAGCCTCGTCCCAGGCCTCATCAATGGTACTGAGGTGGAGTGTGTGTCCAGCTTCAATTTCCTGGTTGTCCACATCTCCGGGGACCTTTTCTGGACCCTCAACACCTCAGCACTGGTTAAAGGCACAGCAGCACCTGTACTTTTTGAGGAGGCTGAAAAAAACCTGTTTGTTCACCAAGCTCCTTGTGAACTTCTACCACTGAATAATCAAGTGCATTCTGACAAATTGCACCACCGTGTGGTTTAGCAGCTGCTCCATAACCAACCGGAAGGTCCTGCAATGGGTGGTGAAAACTGCCCAGCGCATCACTGGTGCTAGGCTTCCTGCCTTTGCAGACCTCTAGTGGGATCTGCGCAGGGCACGTGGGATCATCAGGGACCCTTCACACCCCTGCCAAAAACTCTTTGGTTCTGCACCAGCAGGCTCAGGAGCAGTTTCTTCTTTTCCACTGAAACGCTGCTGAACTCTGTGATCCAGAGGACCTTGTTGCACCACTCCATTGTACTACTCTGACACTGCCTTGCCATGCCTGATAATGGATGTTTTCAGTTGTTAAAGGTACTTGTCTACCTCAGGACCCTCACCATTGCGATCCCTGCATTTCAGTGGCACATGCACCTTGTGCATTCAGTTTGCCCCTTGCACATTTAGAATTGTAACTGTGCTTGCATTTTTACAGTTGTTACACACGCATGTCTGCATCGGGGCCTCATTGCTGTTATCTCTGCATCTCGGGTGCACATGCTACCTTAATACATTTCCTTCATTTGCCTCGTTTACACATCTTGAATGACATTTTGAAATTGCCATTTGTACCTGAACAACTATTATTCCACTTGTAACATACACTATTTGTAAAATGTCTGCCCTCCCCTATTTGGCTTATTGCACATTTACAGTAGTATTGCTCAACTACACATTCCACTGGTAATATACGTAATACTTCTGTTTGCTTTATTGCACATTTAGAATTGCCATTTGTAATGCATTTGCCTTCATTGCACATCTACACACTCCACTTGTAATATATATATACAGTGGGGAGAACAAGTATTTGATACACTGCTGATTTTGCAGGTTTTCCTACTTACAAAGCATATAGATTATAATTTTTGTACACTTCAACTGTGAGAGACGGAATCTAAATCGCAAATCCAGAAAATCAAATTGTATGATTTTTAAATAATTAATTAGCATTTTATTGCATGACATAAGTATTTGATCACCTACCAACCAGTCAGAATTCTGGCTCTCACAGACCTGTTAGTTTTTCTTTTAGAACCCCTCCTGTTCTCCACGCATTACCTGTATTAACTGCAACTGTTTGAACTCGTTACCTGTATAAAAGACACCTGTCCACACACTCAATCAAACAGACTCCAAACTCTCCACAATGGCCAAGACCAGAGAGCTGTTTAAGGACATCAGGGATAAAATTGTAGACCTGCCCAAGGCTGGGATGGGCTACAGGACAATAGGCAAGCAGCTTGGTGAGAAGGCAACAACTGAAGTTCAAGATGACGGTCAATCTCCCTCGGTCTGGGGCTCCATGCAAGATCTCACTTTGTGGGGCATCAATGATCATGAGGAAGGTGAGGGATCAGCCCAGAACTACACAGCAGGGCCTGGTCAATGACCTGAAGAGAGCTGGGACCACAATCTCAAAGAAAACCATTAGTAACACACTATGCCGTCATGGATTACATTCCTGCAGTGGTCCCCCTGCTTAAGCCCATCTGATGTTTGCCAATGACCCTCTGGATGATCCAGAGGAGGAATGGGTGAAGGTCATGTGGTCTGATGAGTCAAAAATAGAGCTTTTTGGTCTAAACTGCACTCGCTGTGTTTGGAGGAAGAAGGATGAGTAGAACCCCAAGAACACCATCCCAACTGTGAAGCATGGAGTTGGATTGAGGGGAGGATGGATGGGGCCATGTATTGTGAGATCTTGGCCAACTACCTCCTTCCCTCATTAAGAGCATTGAAAATGGGTCGTGGCTGGATCATCCAGCATGACAACGACCCGAAACACACAGCCAGGGCAACTAAGGAGTGGCTCCGTAAGAAGCATCCCGAGGTCCTGGAGTGGCCTAGCCAGTCTCCAGATCTGAACCCGATAGAAAATCTTTGGAGGGAGCTGAAAGTCCGTATTGCCCATCGACAGCCCCGAAACCTGAAGGATCTGGAGAAGGTCTATATTGAGAAGTGGGACAAAATCCCTGCTGCAGTGTGTGCATACCTGGTCAAGAACTACAGGACACATATGATCTCTGTAATTGCAAACAAAGGTTTCAGTACCAAATATTAATTTCTGCTTTTCTGATGTATCAAATACTTATGTCATGCAATAAAATGCCAATTAATTATCTAAAAATCATACAATGTGATTTTCTGGATTTTTTTCAATTCTGTCTCTCATAGTTGAAGTGTACCTATGATAAAAATTACAGACCTCTACATGCTTTATAAGTAGGAAAACCTGCAAAATAAGCAGTGTATCAAATATTTGTTCTCCCCACTGTACACTTAAATGTGTAAATACTTGTAAATGTACTGCCCTACTCTATAAGCACTTCTGGTTAGATGCTAACTGCATTTTGTTGTATTTTATTTGTACTGTTCAATGACAATACTGTTGAATCTAATCTAACATGACTGAGGTGAAGTGGAAAACTGAAAGAAAAATGTGCAGTGTTCTTTTAATGTTTCCAGACCTGTATATCAACTCCCAACATCTTCTGAAAGTGTCTGCCTAACAAATAACTTTTTGTATTGCAATTTCAAAGTATAGGCTGGCAACATGTATAAAAACTGAGTAAGGGACATCGTCAGATTGTCTTGAGCAGGTTGTCGGGGGCTCTGTGTTTCTTAAAACTGTTAATGTCAACTCAAACCAAGCCCACTTCTTTGTGCAAGTTATGCTTGTTATGGGTTATGCAGACTCATTAGACCAAAACAATTTAAAAAGATTTTTTGGGAATTGGATCAAAAGGTCTGGGGATATAACAAAATGATCCTAGGCTGAATCATAGAAGTCCAAGCCTAAAAGCTCCACAAGCATGAGTTCATTTGAGTACTGTAGGCACGCTTGAGCAAGCTAAAGTGGCTGAATGAGTTCAAATTAAACTAGTCAAACTTCTTTCTTACTTTTGAGCATAGAATATTTTTATAAAAGGTATTGCGTATGAGTAAATCATCATACATTAATATCATTACACATGATTAACTAACATTTTTTATTTTGTGTTTTAATCTACTTCATTAAAGAGATAATGGGACAATTTATGGAAAGAGAAAGGAACATGTCACTTTCATATTGTATAATATGATGGTTTTCCCGACCACAGTAATTATGAAAAACATCTTCCAACCTATTAGATCGCTTACAGTAGGAAATAACATCCAGTCCAACCAATCAAGGTTCAAAAAATTACAGCGGTCTGCAAAAGTTTGGGCAACCTTGTTAATTTCCATGATTTTCCTTCATAAATCGTTGGTCATTAGGATAAAAAAAATCACTTAAATATATCATATAGGAGACAAACACAGTGATATTTGAGAAGTGAAACCAAGTTTATACCATTTACAGGAAGTGTGCAATAATTGTTCAAACAAAATTAGGCATGTGCATAAAATTGGGCACTGTTGTCATTTTACTGATTTCAAAATCTTTAGAACCAATTATTGGAACTCAAAATTGGTTTGGGAAGCTCAGTGACCCTTGACCTACATACACAGGTGAACCCAATTATGAGAGAGTATTTATGGGGGGGCAATTGTAAGTTTCCCACCTCTGTGAATCTTCTCTGAAGAGTAGTGACATGGGAGTCTCAAAAGAACTGTCACATGAACTGAAAACAAGGATTGTTCACCATCATGAATTAGGGTAAGGATACCGAAAGCTGTCTAAGAGATATCAGTTGTCTGTTTCGACAGTTAGGAACATAGTCAGGAAATGGAAGACCACAGACACAGTTCAAGTTAAGGCTCGAAGTGGCAGACCAAGGAAAATCACGGATAAACAGAAGCGAAGAATGGTTAGAACAGTCAAAGTCAATCCACAGGCCAGCACCAAACACATACAACATGATCTTGCTGCAGATGGAGTCATTGTGCATCGTACAACTATTGCGCGCACATTACACAAGGAGATGCTGTATGCAAGAGTGATGCGGAGGAAGCCTTTACTCCGCCCACATCACAAACAAAACCGCTTGAGGTATGCTCAAGCACATTTGGACAAGCCGGCTTCCTTTTGGAATAAGGTGCTGTGGACAGATTAAACTAAAATTGAGTTATTTGGACATAACAAGGGGCGTCATGCATGGAGGAAAAACAACACAGCATTCCTAGAAAAAC
>JACXGJ010000207.1:0-41101 GCA_016801105.1 Esox niger | reverse complement strand
GGAGAGCCGTCCATGCTCGGAAACCATCAAACCTGAATGAATTAGAGGTGTTTTGTAGAGAGGAATGGTCCAAAATACCTCCAACCATAATCCAGACCCTCATAGGAAGCTATAGGAAGCGTTTAGAAGCTGCTATTTCTGCAAAAGGGGGATCTACAAAATATTGAGTTATTTTTTTGATTGTAGTGCCCAAATTTATGCACATGCCTAATTTTGTTCGAACAATCATTGCACACTTCCTGTAAATGTTATAAACTTTGTTTCACTTCTCAAATATCACTATGTTTGTCTCCTATATGATATATTTAACTGATTTTTTTTTATCCTAAGAACCAATGATTTATGAATGAAAATCATGGACATTAACAAGGTTGCCCAAACTTTTGCAGACCACTGTATCTTGTGATTTAGAATCATGGTTAAATCCAACAACTGAATCAAAGACCCAAATGTAATTAAGAAAAGAAAAATGAAAGCAGAAAAAAACGTAACTTTAATTTCATTTTCAAACATTGTCCAAAGAAAAAAAAAATCCTACTGTTCCGATAATTATGGAGGGTGCATATACACTATATGGCAAAAGGTATGTGGACAACCGACCATCACACATATATGAGCTTGTTGGACATCTCATTTCAAAACCATGGCCCCTCCTTTCCAGTTATAACAGCAGCCACTCCTCTGGGAAGGCTTTCCACAAGATTATTGAGTATCTCTGTGGGCATTTCTGCCCATTCAGCTAAAATAGCATTTGTGAGGTCAAACACTGATGTTGGACAAGAGGGCCTGGCTTATAATTGCCATTCCAATTCATCCCAGTGAGTTTGAGGTCAGGGATCTGTGCAGGCTAAAATGTCTAAAATGTCTTTCTATCCTGTGGCAAGACTCTTCATAGTACTAAGGGGCCTAGGCCAAACCCTGAAACACAGCCCCAGACCATTATCCCTCTTCCACCAAACTTTACAGTATGTACTATGCATTCCAGTAGGTAGACATCTCCTGGCATCCGCCACTCACAAAGAGTCATCCATCAGAATGCCAGATAGCGAATCATGATTAATCTCTCCAGAGAACACCATTGCGCTGCAACAGAGTCCGATGATGGCATGCTTTACACCACTCCAGCCAATACTTGGCATTGCGCATCACTTCAGCACTCAGTTTGTGTGGTCTACCACCTCATGGCTGGGCTTTTGTTGCTTCTAGACGTTTCCACTTTACAGTTATAGCACTTACAGTTAACCGGGGCAGCTCTAGTAGAGCACAAATGGACAAACTGACCCAATGACAATGCCACATTTAAAGACACTTAGCTCTTCAGTATGACCCATTGTACTGCCAATGTTTGTCTATGGAGATTTCATGGCTATGTGCTGGATTTTATGCACTTGGGATCAATGGGTGTGGCTGAGACACCTGAACTTGTAGGGGTGTCCACATACTTTTGGCTGTATAGTGTATTGACTTTTATCAAAAATGCCATGAATTATGATCCATTCCACCTGATAAAGTTAAAAATGTAGATCTTTATGAAAATGTACTATGAAATTACATGGATACAATGGTGACTGAACCTATTGCTCCCAATTGGACATTTTATGAGATAACAAGTTGCATAAGCACTGCATTCTCCTATGCTCACTCGTAATTGCTTTTTAATTACCTTGATTATGTATTAATTTAATTCCAGTGTGAAGTCATTGTAAACAGATGATTATTACATGTTTTGCTGTTATGTTCACTTAAAATGTTATGTTCACTTAATGCACTTAAAATGTTTGTAGTTTAATTGGCGTCTTGACTGCATCTAAATTGTTTACATAGCACAAATGGTGTTGCCGAGAGGGATGCTGCCATAACTGTTCTAACAGCGATACCCTTAAATTTGTATTCAGATTTCTTGTTCTGCATTCTGATTCAAACACTGCAGTCACAGAAACATACTACAGTCAGGGTGCTGTGGTTTCACTCAACGATAAGACGAATAATTTTCATCCTCAGTCTAGATTACCATAACCCATTCCCCCCATATACAAATGGATGTTCATCAACCGACTTAAGACTTTAAAATCAGAGTAAACATTTGGGCGACTTGAGCGCAAGCACAGCCATCTCATGAAAATCCAATCGACTGCTGTGAGGAGTGTGACTGTGAGGCGGGTATGCGCTAATGTGTTTTCACCCCAGCCCAAGGACTCCTAGGAGCTTTGTAAAAGCTTAGCACAGCGGGGCTCAGGGACTGGGGGGCTCCCTCGACTGACGGATGTGAGATTTGCTTATTACCCTGCGCCGTGACGAAGCCCTGACTCCCAGTCCATTAATCCTGCCCCAGCACATGGCTCCCTGACCGAAGGGACAGCCCAGCCTTCCTCACTGCGAAGAGGAATAGCTCCCAGCAATTAGGCCTGATGGTAAAGGGGTTCCTGATGATCTCCTGTGGGGGGCATGATAGATATTTTTTATTGATCTTTGAATGTAGTCTTCCTGGTCTTCATCATCTGAAGCGTGTTATCTCTTGTACCCACTCGAGGTTGTGTCCACTTACGTGTTATCTGTGTTCTAACCAGGTTCTTAATTTTCACTCGGTTTCTTAAGTCTTTCTAAAGGTCAACAACCACTGCTCTCATTGATGCATTGGATTTTAGAAAGTGGATGTCACATCAGAATTCACACATACATACTATTTAGTGAGTCTGAAGGTGGAATGCACTCCATTGTCGCTTAGTGTTGTGTCTTCATCGTGGTTCTCATAGTCTACCACACTTTCACGCTTTCACACAAATAATGCTTCTTGAAATTCAGCAAATTCCATCCAGGCAATATTTTTCTAGGAAAATGACGCTAATATTACATGTCATATTTTAATTAACAAGACTTACAGTTACCGTTTATGTATTGAATTTTTTTTGTTTAGTATATAATGTAGGTTAATTAAGACAAAACAGTCTCCTGACTGTGGAGACTTACATACTGTATATGTTGTGTAGATGTTTCGAAGTACGTCCCCCAATGGTTTATGGAGAAATGTTCTCTTTTTTCTATTTCGTCTCCCATTGATTAAGACTTTTTATAATGGAAAGTATGTTCAAAATGGGGTAACAGTGCCAGCTGTAATGTGCAAACCCTTATGGGCAAAATTATTGCCAGCGAGACAGCTACACACACCATCCCCATGTACAGCGAAAGAGTCATATAGTGCAATGTGTTTTCTCCTTTAGTTAACCGTAACTGCAAGGTAATTTTGACCAAGGTATCTGTAAGTGCTATGTCTTATATTATGCAGCAGTCAGTGTGGTGTTTTGATCCCTAAGCCCTCAAGCCACTTCAACCTGCCATTGGACAGTTAGGACTAGATCACTATGTCAACCCCAGTAAAAGATGTAGGAAGCACTTTACATCTGCTGTTATGACAGGAACAACTTTTTAATAATTACATTTTTCTGAGTAATTTGATAGTAATTACTTTTAGTTAACATTACTAGTATACATCTTTTCCCCCAATCCTTCCTGAAATTGCAACAAGTCCACTGTTTTACAGAAATGGTTCTTTATTCATAATAAAGTTGAATCTGTGTTGGAAAATGTATCATTATTTGTTTCTCAAGTTCTAATGTTATTTGTCAAACCAGACCTTTGTGTTTTACCTGTAAATTGTAATGTTATTTCCTATATAACCATAAAGATTGAGCATTGCTGTAAGGTCCTGTGCTTTCTGTTTTTGTTGTTTCCCTTGTCTGTTTAGTGTCGGTTATTTCTTTGTTTTTTGGTTACCGATTCAGGTTTTTGTAGTTCTACACCGATCAGCCGTAACATTATGACCACTGACAGGTGAAGTGAATAACACTTATTATCTTGTTATCATGGCACCTGTCAGTGGGTGGGTAATAATAGACAGCAAGTGAACATTCTGTCCTCAATGTTTATGTGTTAGAATCAGGAAATATGGGCAAGCATAAGGATCTGTGTGAATTTGACAAGGGACATATTGTGATGGCTAGACAACTGGATCAGAGCATTTTCAAAACTGCATCCCTTCTGGAGTGTTCCCGGTCTGCAGTGGTCAGTACCAATCTCAAGTGGTCCAAAGAAGGAAAAGGTGTGAAGGAAAAGCGGTTCTTTTGTTTAACCACGTCCCCTCAGCACCTTTATTTCTGTTCACCTGTTTTCTGCACCACCTGTTACGATTCATCTCTTGCCTATTTACATGTTTACCTTATGTCCTGTATGTTTAACTCTGATTCTAGCCTGTTTCCTTACCTGCAACCATGGGCGTCGTTAGGCCTGGGCGTCCCGGGTTATAGCTCCAGATCTTCTATGCATAGCCCCAGATCTCAAATGATCTATATAGGTTTTTTTATAAAAAGAAAAAGATATAATAAGCCAATGATCTATTTATCTACAATTCCGACCATGCATTAAAGCCTTAGAAAAATATGATATAATTGAATAAAATACACAAACATTTCGGGTCCTCTGTGTCTCATTCTAACAGCAGACCTACTTTACACTACTCGGAAAGTGTGCATTCTGCGTGAGCCCGCCGAGAGAAAGAGAGTGCACAGGTTATGGGGCTGATCGTTGTTAGCATCTGATTCTGCTAGCTAATTGTTTGGAATCATTATTCTAACAGCAATATGAGAGGTGTAGCTGAGGAGTAGGGCTGCACGATTAATCGAAAACATATTGGAATATTAATTTAAACATGTGATTTCTAAACCAGAAAACTGCGATTTCTTTTAATTTTATCAACATAATTATTTTACTGGTGTGCCATCTGTGCTATAATTTTATTTGTATACAATTTATTAGGAGTTTTTAGAATCCGTTATCCTACTTAAAAATAATAATTCTGATTGTTAGTATAAAGGTTGGAGTCTGGCAAGCGAACGGAACAATTGTGTCAGTCAACACATATCTACAAGCGCTCAAACCTCGCTTCTTCCTCTACCTTTTGCTGTTTTATCACAATAAACGTTTACAATTCAAGTTTCCAGCTGTATGTCCCAAATCGGTTAATCAAACTTTGCAATATATTGTTCTGATCATTCTCTCACTCGTCCCTATTAGTTAAAAGTGAGAATTCTTAAAAGATCTCAATTCCCTGATGGCTCTAGACCAGTGGTTCTTAAACTTGTTGCTTCACCTTAGCAATATGTACAATCCATATTGTACATATTCGTCCGACCACTTTCTTTTTTTGCTCGACATAGTTAGTATGAAGGGATTAAAATATTAAGAAAGAAATCACACGACATACCATCACGACATTCACAGGTCGACTACTGAGCGCATCAAAATTTCTTGCAGCACAGATAGGCCAAGCGATGTAGCATAGAATAACAAATGTAATAGCTACACTCCAATAAAATAACAACATGCACTGGTCAGGGAAACGATAATAGCTGTGCAGGCATTCTGAACAGCAAATTCTATCCTGTCAGAAACTTTTAAGACAAAGAGTATTCTGCAAAAGTATAATACGATGATTGATGAAGAAAATTGGAACAATGTGATAGAGACTAGGTAAGATTTGTTGCTGAAAAATATTGCTTCTGCAGTTTGTGAATATTTCTGGTTCCAGAGAGAACTCATGTTTCCCTAATTTGAAAAACCCGGTGGTTCGAACAACACGCTGCATTACAACAAACTTATTTCAACATCAGAGACAGCACCATAGGGACTTCCATGAAAAATGGGGGGGTGGTGTTGTAATCATTGCAGCCTTTGTCTCTTGGTTTGATATTCTGCCTGTTCTGTACAGGAAACCTATGATAATGCCAGTCTGTTGGCATCAAAGGCTCTTATTGGCCAATAATCTGTTATGTAATTTATCATTGGTGTCAGGTTTTTTTAAGGGGAAGGGGTATAAAGCTGTAACTAAAGCAAAAAAGAGAATGTTGCATTCCCTGGATGAAATTTCCCACTGTAGTTTTGATAAAACAGAATGGGTTTCTTGGTCTTTCAAAAGGATTGTGGGCAAACAACATGTATTACAGTACTAATGTTAACTAATATTAATTATTTGGTTAGGTTAACACACTTAGTACCAAATTATTATTAGTGCCAGTTATTACCAAGCTGAAAACTAATGTCGTACCACAATACATTTCATGAATACTTAAATACAGTATTTGCTCAGCAGAGCATTCAGCAGAGCATACAATAAACCTGGTTTAAAATAAAGAACAAAAATTAAAAGGTGTTGCTGGTCTCTGAAAGTACTATATCAGCAGAATAACTCCCTTGCGTCATGTCAGAAATATGTATTAAGCACAAGATCTGGAATTGCTCAGTGCATGACATGTCCTGATAACTTTCCTGTTTCATGTGACACATTTGATATTGAAGGGAAAAGAAGTTCTGTTCAAGTTGATGTCTTCTGCAGTAGGATACCAACACAGTTGCTAATCTGCAACCACATGGGGACATCATTTCAGATAAGACGGATTTGGGTAGACAGGAAATGGATCCCAGCCACACTACAAAGCTGCAGGAAAAAAGAAAGTATGGAAACCAGAGATAGGTTTGATAAAATCAATCTGTGAGTATTTTCAAAAATGGACAGTGAATGTTGCAGGGAATGAGTTATTAAAGACAAAAACAGTCAGATGCATAACCCATTCACATGACCAAGCTCCTCCAAAAACAACAGTTTTGAAAAAGTCTCAAACGGTCTAAAAGGGAAGTCACACTCAAACTGTCTCAAAGGGATCTCACACTATCTCACACACATTACCACAAATCACAATTCCAATAATAATGTCTTTGAGACCAGACTTCTTATCCTGGTTGCAGCATTTTGAAGGTGGTGGTAGTTTGGTCTGAGGGTAGTCAACCAATCAATCACTCAATCAAATAGATCATCACCATTAGAAAACAAATGTTGGGCCCCAGACAGGGCACAACCGGCAGGAAATCAATCCACCCACATTGCCAAACATCAACCAAATGGACACCCACCAACCGCAACCACCCTGAATGAGGGCAGAGTATTGCCAGCAGAGTACAGCCCAATTGCACAAGTATGCAACAGAGAGACACAACAAGCCAGTAAGTCCACCCCCGAATGGCCTTGGAGGGAGGGCATCCCAATGGCGATGAGAACACACCTGCAAAACAGCAAGGGTGGACAGTATCAGGCCTTTCTTGTCAACTTCACGCCCCTGGGCCAGTCTACACTTTATCATAGACAAGGTTGAAGAGATGAGTCTTTAGTAGACACTTGAGTCTGCATTTCAAACATTAATTGGCAAATCATTCCACAGTAGTGGAGCTCTATGGGAGAAGGCCCTGCCTCCGGCTGTTTGTTTAGTATTTGTAGGTACAAATAAAAGGCCAGCATCTTGCAATCTAAGGTTACTTGGAGGTATGTATGGCTGGATCATTTCAGCGAGATAAGTAGGAGCAAGTGTATTGATTTATAGGTTAACAATTATACCTTAAAATCATCCCTAACCCTAACAGGCTGCCAGTGTAAAAAGGCTAGTACTGGAGTAATTTGTTAAAAAATGCTTGTTCAATTTAGGATTCTAGCAGCCATGTGCAGCAATAATTGAAGTTTACTCATAGAAAAAATAGCATTGCAATAATCTAATCTTGAAGAAAGAAACGCATGGATTTGTTTTTCTGCATCAGTTTTTGATAGAAAGTTCCAGATTTTTGCAATGATTTGAAATATATTTTATATGTTCATCAAAGTCAAGGGTAACGCTGAGATTTCTTACAGTTTTTTAAGAAACGACCATGCAGCCCTCAAGGTTCACAGTGAGATCTGTCAACAAAGCTCTTTGTTTCTTGGGTCCTGAAATGAGCATTTCTGAGTATTTCTTGAGTTTAAAAGCAATAAATTATCTGTCATCCAATTCCTAACATCTGAATCACATGCTTCCAAAGTAGTAAATTTTGGGGCTTCTCCATGCTTCATCGAAATATATAACTGTGTCATCAGCATAACAGTGAAAATTGACAATGCGTTTCCAGATTACATCACGAAGAGGCTGCATATATAGTGAGAACAATAATGGGCACAGAACCGAGCCTTGAGGAACACCAAAACATACTTTTGATATGTCAGAGGATATACTATTCACACATACGAACTGATATCTTTCAGATAAATAAGATTTAAAACCAGGCTTGAACATGTCCATGTAGCCCAATAAGGGTTTCCAGTCTCTAAGAGAAGGGAGAGATCAATAGTGTCAAAAGCATCATTAAGATCAAGAAGCAGCAGGACGAATGCGGAACCTTTGTCTGAGTCTCAGTACTATGATGGTGTCTGAATCCGGACTGCAGCATTAATGTTATTTGTCTTCAGGAAGGCATTCAGTTTTTGGGAAATACATTTTCAAACATTTTTTAGAGGAATGGGAGATTTGATATTGGACTATAGTTATTTAATGTCTGGATCCAGATTTGAGAGAAATTAAGAGGCTTAATTTCCCCAAAATGTAGTGAGTTTGGTCCACATCCAGAGGAAAGAGAGCAATTTATTATGTTCAATATTGGCTGACCTAACACCGGAAATAGCTCCTTAAGTAATTTTGTTGGAATTATATCTAGCTGACAATTTGTGGGTTTAGAACTCATTACAAGTTTAGTGAATGTGTCTAGTGATACGGGATCAAACATTTCCAGTGTCTTTATTGACACCTGGTCAGGGAGGTTCAGGACATTCTCGGGACAGCTGTGTTGCAACCAAATCTATAGTATTTTGCAGTGTTGAATTTAGATCCTCGATTAGATCATTTGCGGATTTATTTACTTTGTCACTGTTGAGCGAGCTTGGAAAAATATCAAGAAATCAATTTGTAGTCCGAGAATTTATAGTCCGGCTGTTGAAACTCATTGTTTGCGGAGCAAGTGGGTAGTGCAAATTGTCTCAGCACCCTCTTGAGTTGGTGTGGATTTAATTTAGGGCTGCCTCATTGTACTCTAAAAACTCTTGCCAGATCAGGCACCTGCCGGCTCAATCGTGGTTGTATGCCAGGGAATGCACTATCTTCTGAGTGCATGGATTCCAGCAAATACTTCCTGGTTATTGAAAAGTGTAACATGAGTCAGAATGGTTTGGGAAGCTGTGCATTGAAGCTGTTGTGTCAAAATCATGACTCTCCCAAACCTACTGGGTGTTGCTACAATCAATCGAAGCCATTATCATGAATTTGAAAAGAGTAAACAATTATGGATAACCGTTTATTTCAGTGAGATTTGTTTCAATTTTAGATTAATATATACTATATGTGCACTGGATTTTCTTTTGGCTCTTCACATTTATTTTAGGATTAGAATGTGTTGATTTGTTTCTCAAAATCAGCACAACTAACACATAGGAAAATGTACTTTTCTACCTAAATTGATTAAATCAAAGAAATGTCTATATGTATTGTAAAGGCCCCAACCAAATGAGCAGCATGAGTCTTTACTGTTCTTGTGTCTACAAATGCTGTCAACTCTAAACTGAGCTCTTTTATCAACTGAATAACTGTGCATTCTGAATAATTGTATTGTCACCAAGCTCTTTAAAGGAGAATTCAGCTTGCAATGGCTGAAGTTAGCAGACATTTGTAACAGCTGTTTAAAGAGAACTGAATCATGGATTTCTTTCTCTTGGCGCATATACTTCTTTGAGGGCGAGGAACCATCTAACAAAGTAAAAAATTTAATAAAAGTAGAATCTGCCTTAAATCTAAGACTTTTCTTATTAAAAAAACATTCTGTGACATGTTCCCAGTAGGGGACCAATGAGAGGAAAGCTATCTATTTTAGATGACAACAGGCAGAATGCCGTTCACCTGCAGATTTTTGAAATGCACTTTCAAGTAATTGCCTACCATTACAATGACAGGATGTAAGTCTGATTTTAAACTTGTTTTTGAATTGTGTTTTTCACAATTGTCTACAATAAGGCTCTGAAATATTTTCACCTTCCATTATTCCATAGTTATTATCAGTCTCTTTAATTTGATTGTTGACTTATGTGTAGATTCAGTTCATGTACATTATTTGCAAATAATTTACTGAAAGGTTGGAGCAAGTACCATTTCTTGGCAACACACAATTTTATTCAACAAATCACAGATGTGGGCAGACTAAATGTAATGGCTAAACTGTGCTGTCCTTCTGATAATGAATGCATGTTGGCACATTGCTTTTCAATCTGGCAACATCTCCATTGTTATGTCGTCTCATTTTGATGAAACTGGATTTGAACCCCACCATAAGGCTTATACAATGCCCCAGGTCCATATATTGGGACCTAGATAATGTGTATCCAGTCAAGCAGCTGTTCTGCGATCCTTTCGCAGCTTTAGACTGTGCTTACACTGGGGATGGCCTCCCTGTAGCACAGTATCGTGCCAGAAAGCTTATGTCCATTGGGGTCTAATGCATTACCCTTTGCTCCATCTGTCCTTCTGTCTACTTCCCATTTAAAGCATGCATGATTCACTACTATATAGCCTATCTATTCTACTGTCCACTTCCCTTCAAGAAGCATGAATAGCCATTAGCTCTCAGAGAGATGTGGCAAAGTCTCTGCAGCTGACAGCTCTGCCCTTCAACAGCAAGGTTGTCATCTCTCGCCATGGATGGCTGTCACTTCAGTAAAGGCCTCATGGGAAGTCAGTTAAGTTCTCTCTTTTAATGGAGGGTGAATAATGGTTTGATAAAGTAATATATGGTGTCAACTTTTGTCAGGCTTGCTGTGAGGCCTGCAAATCCCATTGGACAGAGAGGAGACCAATTGAGTCTGCCCTGTCAGGGACACTGGGTACATACAGGCAGACCCTTCAGAGCAGCCAATACAATACAATACTGCTTTTAATTGCCTGAATCACTGCACTGTTATTTTTTTCCTCTGCCGTGTCTCCTTGTTTTTTAAAGATACATTAAGGAGACTACGAAGGAGTTCTGTTGTTGTTTTATTGGGTGGCCACACCAAAGCAACTGATGGACATTGGACCATGTATTTCGGTTATTTTCTTACAAGTTTATCCTAATGAGCATTGGATAATATGCATATTGTCGCATTCTTACAGGAGACTATTCAAAAACTTCCTGAAGACAAGGACAATTTTTTTGTACTTTTGAAAATGCACTAATCATTTAAAGCAAAATAAATGAGTAATTGTTGATATGACAGACCCTGTGAAAATAATAGTTGTGTACATGTTGGTAACAGACAGAAACTGTCATATTGCATTTCTTCTAAAAAGTTATCCTGTGCTATGTTTCTTCTCAAATTAATGACGAGTCTAAGGTAAGGAGAAACATGAATACATTGCTAGGCTTTGGTGAATTGGTTTGTACAGTTTTTATAGAGCGCTGTCTCTCTATTGTACTGCTCTAAATGAAGCTGCAGCCACCCTCAAGGACACACAGCATATGCACTCTTCCTGACTGGCATTTGCGGGATTGGGAGCTGTGAGTGTCTGATCAAAATCACAAATGTTAATCTGGGATGCAAGCTTTTGAAGCGTGCACTTCTATCTCAAAACAGTATTAATCTTAAGTCCCCCTTATCCAAACTAATCCTTTAATTAGTTGATTGGCTAGCTTGCTAACCTTAAAATTGACCAAATGTAAGACTTATAAGTTGTTTTTATTTGGGATATTTCATTAAGTGCAGTGACATACTCCTGGAAAGTGCTTTCTATTTGTCATCTTCAGTACAATATGAGAACAAGAAACCAGGCAAGCCTAGTTCAGCAATAGAAAGTGTTGCCCTCTCGAGATTCAAACCCAGGTTGCCCACGTGGACAGCTGTGTCATTAACCACTACACTACAGAGCTGTACATTTATGGGAGTCAGTATAGCCTCTTGTGTCGTCCCTGAACAAATCCTCTTTTGACACTTGGTGTTTCAACAGCTAATTGGCAAATTCATGAATGATATTGATACAGTTATACTGGCCAACACTTCTTACTAAGTTTACCTCCACCACAAATAATGTCTATGGCCGTTCTAACAACGTGTTAGCCAGTAATAGGCGTTACCAGTGTCTGCTAACTTACTGAAAAAGTCAAGAAATGAGCAATTGCTAGTGAGTCTGCCAAAGCTATTTCATTTCATCGCTTAAGAACTTATTTTTTTCTTTCATGGCATAACAAAATACTTTTTTTTTTCATTCGTGAAAGACATTGATACAATAACTATCAGTAGTGACCATAACTTAATTTTTCATCAAGAGAAAAGACAAGAGAATCGTGTACCAGAAATAGTCACAATACTGTATAACCGTACTTTTATTGCAGCCCACAAATTAAATTAATAAATTGCTGTCAATAGATTCAAACGTAGGTCTTCCACGTGAGAGGCACTGTCTTTAACCACTACGCCACGGCATTACATGTTTCAGCAGTCGCTAGACACCATTGAGCATTGTGTTAAACTGACTAACATTTCATATTAAATTTACCTCCAGCATTTATGAATCCAATGTGTTTGTCTATCCTGACCCAAAACACATGCACGGATACATACGCCAGAATCAGTCGCAATATAGCCATGAACTATTTTATTTCAGACTTACTATAATGCCTGTGAGGAGATCCAAACACACGACCTATGGTTTGCAGGTCCGCTTCGCTAACCACTGCGCTATTTAACATTCAATTTGTCACTCAGTAAGAGACATTCCCTTTCTTAGCCTGCTCAGCTTACGCGATCTGGCAAAAACAGAGCAATAGAGATGACTTGATTGCACAATGAAACATTTCTTGTTGTTTCTTCTACATATATTTTGCATGTGCTTATGTTCAGTAATGTCATTGGATCCAGTAGACAAGCTTTAATCCTTGTGGAGATTAACATTATTCTTTCACCCATATTCTCTTCAGAATAGATTGATGGATCAACCTCAAAGTTTTAATTGTTTTTCAGTTATTCCTGTTGATTACTGTTGATTACTCAGATTGGTCAGATACAGATTGATACGGTTTGTTATGGTTTGTGTCGTTGCAGTTGACTGATTTTATGATCTTTTCTCCTATTCCAGTCATGCTTTTCTATAAAGTGTTGAGTATGTGTGTGTGTGTGTGTGTGTGTGTGTGTGTGTGTGTGTGTGTGTGTGTGTGTGTGTGTGTGTGTGTATATGTGTGTGTGAGTGTGTGTGTGTACCACTAGGATAAACTGGCCCAGTAAATAATGCATGTCAAATCAGATAAGTATAAATAAAGGGTTGCCCATAAAATGAGGCAATGAATCTGAGAAGGGAGAATTTACAGGCGCAGAACAACACCCAGTCACGTCAAATGGGATTTCACACAATGGCCTCTGTGTCTGCCAATCTATCCATGCAGTAAAAGCATACTAAGGGCAAACGGATAGACTTCCTCTGACCTTTGTATATCGTTTCATAAAAGAGGATCAATACCCGGGCCACCAGTGGTGACACTTTATCACTAACGCACCATCTGGTACACTCATTTTCCTTACCTGGATTATCACAACCATGTTTACGAACGTATCCAAAGATGGGAATCTGGGACTATTTAAACGTTGGCTTGGTTCTAAATTCTTTTTATTATGTTTAGAATATGTCCCCGATGTAAAGAGTTTATGTAGGTTTCTGAGTAGAGGAACTCACAATCACTCATTATTTATGAATATCCCTGTCTTATCTCCAAATATTTGCAGTGTGCTTCTGGTCAGTAAACTAACCAGAGATTTGGCATACTCACATGCAGGTTCTGGCCGTTCTGCCGCTTTTACCAATACCAATACACAGGCTATGTGATTCAAATAGTGCATTATAAAAAGACAAAACTCTGGAATGTGACCTGCTACACACAACAGTGCAACATGCTGGTACACAGATCTTTTTTATTTTTATAAAGTCTGTAACCCCATACACACACAATTATTGATGGTTCTTTCTGCTAGCACATCTGCTTGTACTATAAATGAGTAACTCAACTCCATTCTCTCTTGAAGATGAATAATTTTGGAAGCTTGAGTACACAATAGTAAAAATCAATAAGCACACAAGTATAATTTAGCAGCGCAGATTTTTTTGAATGACTTCCTATCAATGAATACTGCACTTGAATAATGACAACAAAACCAATACGATGGATAAAAAATGTGGTTGATTTGTTTAACTTCTGATCATGCTGAATATGAAGCAAAACCTTTTTTAATGATATGCATGTACACTGGTTGGTTGCATATGCATACTATGTAACATTTTTGGTACTATTAGGTTAAGTGTATGTTCTAGACATAATAATGTATTCATTATTTCAAAAGGTGTACACACTATTAAACTGTTCTCAGTGTAGAGATAACTACGGTTAGCCAAAACCTGATAACAATGTTGTTCCGTTCCTCTGTGTGTATGTTTGTGTCATTGTAAATCTGCTGTACTTCACCCATCTGTGAGAGAGAGACAATCATATATATTTATTCTACCTAAGGCAGGGTTGGGTGCATTTAGGGAGTACATTGGATCACATGTTAATAATGGAATCGATTTTTTAATTTTATTTCCATCCAGATTCAAGGTTTAGGCAAAAATTGCTAAATCTCTAGATATACAGAGTTTACCTCTTGTAAACACTTTTACATGAACGTGCATCATTCAACAATTTTGCCTGATAATACACTACACCCATTATAAGCCATATTTGCAAAAAAGGAATTTGGGCAAATGCCGTGTTTGTGGGGAGACCAATGTACAAGCTTTGCGGTTGAGCTTCCTGGTAAACAGTGTGATAAAAACTTGAACATCTTGGCAAAAGTGGGAGTAAATGGGCAACATGCCAAAAATATTGATGTGGCCCATTTACTTGTAAAATCTTCACCCAGTAGAGCCAGAAGACTGGTTACTCCTCAGACTCTGGATCCTCTCTAGGTTTCTTCCGAGATTCTGACCCTATTTGGGAGTTCTTCCAAGCCACTCTCTATCAATTTGTAGATTGCTTGCTGTTTAGGATTTTTGGCTGGGTATCTGTATAATCACTTCAACTGCAAATGTAAAAAGCTTTATAAAATAAATATGATTAATTGGTGTTGAATGAACAGAGTTTCTTAATCCTAGCCCTGGAGTGAGAGACAGAGAGAGAGTACATGACAAATGAGAGAGGTGAACAAAAACATTTGCAATACACTCAAACACATTTTGCAACTCAAACACACAGTCCTAATGTTGGTGACATCTCAGTGCTTCTGGATGGACAGGAAAGTAGGTTTGAGGCAGCTGATCCTCTTCCCCTGATTAGTGAAAAGATGAGTCTGAGGCAGTGAGGAGCAAAGTGGGTCACCTCACAGCAGGCTCATACCTATTGGAACTGTGGGGTCCGTGTAGATGAGCTGGGCTCACTGGGGAAGAGGAATGTCTCTACCTTCCCTGAAGAGGTTGAGAGTTGTGTTACCATGAACAAACCTTGTATATCTATGAAAATACTGAACCTCACACAGATGCAATTATTCAAAATGTAAAATGTATTAGCATGTTGGCTAATCTGTCAGCTTTAAATATTTTTTATAAGAAGAACTTTAGTGATATGGTTGCACCCAGGGCACGGACTCCACAGTGATGCACAAGACAACCACAAACTACTTAAATAATAATAAAAAATATTTTTGTCTTGTTAAGGATTTTGTCAGAAAGCTGCCTAAATTGGAATTATAGACTAATCTTTTTAAAAATCTTTTTAGTTATGCCCCCACCAATCCTTGAGTTTTCTAAAAAAGCATATATGAAATAACATACATGAAATATATTACTGGACTGCAAACACTTTTGAGTCATGAGCTTGCTGAAGTTGACACCTCATTTGCTAGAAGGGGTTATCCAGAAAGAGCTGGCCATTCTAGTCTAATTTGTAAAAACTGGTGTGCACAAAAAATTTGAACTTGTACACTAACACAAACATCGACACGATTCTCTCTTCGATTTCAGCAAATACCATGATAAGGAACATGATAACTCAAAAGTCCCAGACATTCAGAATCTTCACAGGTGTGTTCTGTGTGTCTCAGTAGACAGATAACATATTTCATTTCTCCACAATCCCTAGGATTATCTGCAAAATCCAATATGTATGTTTAATACATAAAATAGGTTGAAAATTATTGTGGCTGATTTTGTAACTGAACACAAATATTTGTGTACACTCTTGACAGTGTAATTCTGTTTTACTGAATAGACTGATCCCATTATATTGATCCCAATAGCACACAATATAGTGCAATATCAATATGCAAGATAAGGTTACTGAGGAGGGCAATTCCCTTAGTCCATGTTCAGCCAAATGATATTTGTGTACATTCTTTATACTTGTGTTCTGTGGCACTGAGTGGATGGATTGCTTATTTCATTAATCTGCAATACAAAGGATAGGCATTACAGTGCAGTTTATATATCAATGAGCACAATAAGATGACTCAGGAGGGGATTTCCTGTTGTCCAAATCTTACCACATGAGCTGCGGCACTGATATTAATTTTCATTCTTCAGATTGTGTGCTGTGTCAATGATTAGATAGATTGTGAAACAATTAAATGTATATCTATAGCATACAGTGCAATGTCAATATGCACTATGGGCTGACAAATCACCTGCAAAGGTGATTTCAATATTCAAGCGACACACCAACACAAGTGTTAAGATTATGGTCTTCATAACTTAGCCCTCAATGCAATTTTGAAGTTGAATTCATGGATATCAAGTGATATAACACAGTGTTGTGGCACCATCTTAAAGAAAATTGCTAATCTTAAATCCAATCTGTTGTTTGGATTTAAACTTGCACACTTCCAGACTTCCACACATTGCTATTTTGTTGCAATACATTTTAAGTCTAAAAAATGTAATAGTCTTATTATTTGAATATTGCACATGTCAATATTTCTATGTGAATTAGATTCATTGGTCAGTACCGCAATGTGTAATCACACTTCTTCCTAGGACTTCTCTGTCAAGAGCTGCAGATTTTAAGGATGGAGGTTTGGAGGACATTAATTACCCCCCGTGTAACGTGTACATTAAATGCGATGTCTGAAACTTACTCTTAAATTATATCAATCAGTTTAGACAACACAGTTGTATAATTAATATTGTTGGAGCCTGTGTTAATGTTGAGGTGGTATTAATGACCCTTTCAGTGCTCATAAATGTTTCCAGGGGAAATCATTATACAATAGTGTCTTTATGCGGGTAGCATAGTGAAAATGTTAACAGGGTTCTTTTCACTCATCAGACCAAATGTTTTCTGTATGCACTCTTGCAGTAACAATGCAATGGGTTGTACATTACTAGTTCATATGAGAGGGCTTCAGGTGTTATACAGTTTAATGGCCTATGATGGGTAGCTATGATGGATTCTAAACAGATTCTTTACAGGTCACAGTATAAACAAAACTCCCGTAAAATCTCTTGGCCATTCGATGAAAATGCTTGTTAACTGTAATTATATGTATCAGTTATATGTAATGACATTTCATACACAGGAGCAATTCAGAGTACATTATTAGACCAAAAAGAAAAAACAAACATCAGGCATACTAAAAATTTATTTTTGAAAAGATTGAGGGGATTCCTATACACAGACAAAAAGAAAGCAACTTGAATGATCAATGCACCTAATTTTGATGAGCTTGCTTTATGCAGGTTTGCATTGTATATTGTGCTGTATGTAACTATATGCCTATTTATAAATTACCTAACAGTTTATGTCAGTTATTGTGTTATGTCAGTAAATAAATTTCAGGTAATCATTTTGGATTGAAAAGTTTAGGTTGATTAGTCTGGTCTTTGAAAATAAAGCAAATTCAATCATTTAGAATTCCGTAAAAATCTAATTGTCTTGTTTTCATACAGTATGCTACTGTTTGTCAGATAGCTAATAATGTTACATGTAGACCATTTCAGTTATGGGACAGTTAAGGCTTGTTGTGTCTGTTGATAGTGATGTGTTATCCCGCTTGCTAACGATTACTGCAAATTGCGTTGGACAAGAACATGCTTGTTGCTTTGTGTGAGGCAATTTTCCCTAACCTGTCTTGGGTGTGGCACTGCTGAACCTAATTAAATATTGCTATTACAAATGCTGCCTCATCACAACTAACTATTGAGCAGTTTTTACATCAATGGCTGCCTACTGTATCCATGCCTTGAAACATAATATTCCATGTGATGTGGTCATCCATGTGCCACTGTGTCGTTATCTGAACTTGCTTGCACACGCTGAGTATTCACAGTGCTTAAAGCATGTATACCTAGTTTTACAATACATTCTGTGTGGAGTTGATTATAGATTAGGTATTTCCCAGACCACGCCCCTGTGAATTAGACAGTAGCAGCTGTGTTTTTTGACATTCTAGTGTGGAAAATAATATTTACAGTCACCTTAGTTGTTAAATGCCATCTGTCAGGGTTTGTGCCAGAATAGTAGCATGTCAGGTGATTTTCTAAAATTGGGTAATTCCATCATGGAATTACTGAAGCAATGTTGTTTCATTCTGATGAGATGGACATAGTATGAATTGAATTTAGCAATTTTAAGTCACAATCACTTGGTGTCATTCAATCACTTGGTGTAGCTCCAACATATTGCCAGTTTGCATGTCATTTCATGTGAGGGTGTGGCACTTTCTCTTATGGGAGCTTTACTCTCCTGTGTCTTAATAGCCCACTGAAATGGGCACATTTGAACCAAAAGTGTCAAGAACCGGTATAATGGTAATATTTATAAAACAGTAATAATAATGAACCAGGATAAAACACAATAGGGTTTAACCATTTGCACTGCTGAACTCCTAATTACCTGCTTTTATTATTAATAATTGAATCTTTCCAACGTGCCTAGTATAGGGAAAGAAGGAGGCCTTGTGTGGGTTGTAAGTACTGGAAATTAAAACAGGGATATTCACAATATTTACTCTTTTTCTCATTAGAATTTTACTGGCTAAATCCCTGCAGTCACTTACATTTAGGCCCATGTCTAAGCTCATGTATCCTATTAAACTGTACTACCAAAGTAGAGTAATCTTTTTTATTAAGCTGAATATGTTAACTTGGCTTATTAAGAGAGGCTGGAGGAAGGAATCGCCTTCCCTTGCTGTTTGAATTATTGAGATTGGAATGTACAGAAACAGAAAGAACAAATGCATCAGAACATATGAAAGACATCATATAGAAAAGAAAATCAGTGGTGGGTCTGTAAACGGAAAATAATCAAGAAAAAACTGTTTTTGCATTACAAGCAAGAAATATATGATGGAATTCAACATGATTTTGTAGCCTGTACATGTTACTGCAGACACAGTAAACCAAATACGACCATTCCTGATCTGGCTGTCATTTAAGATGCACAATGTGCCTTATATTTGCTGTAATACTATGAGTCTGATATACTTTTAAAATTTGGACAACTATTTTCATTAGCTTTTTTAATATTTCCAACTGATGGTATTTTTGAAAAATTGAATTGGCTTACAAATTGTTTTACAAACATTGATAATATATTAAATGCAAAGAGCTTGCAGCTTCCCTATAATAACTTTAATCATTGACAGACCTGTTTGGTTTACAAACAAAACTGTTGGTTTGTAACCAACCACAATTTTGTAAATTGTGGTTAGTTACTTATGGTAATGAGTGGGTAAAACATATTTCAAATAGGTTTTTAGAACCTGAAATAGTTCAAATATACAACAAAATCTTTCATTTGGATAATTTACAAAAATATATTTGTTTTTGTTACAGGACCCATAATGAAAATGCAAAAGTAATGAATATCAAATAACTTTTAATCTTCCTTGATGTTTAAGTATTTATTACCATACTTTAGGTTCAATCCTTAATTCCCCCTAACCCCTGCCCCATTATTTGAGATGATTTGACAGTTAATCAATCTGGTAATAGCTCCACTATGCATCTCTAAGGGGAAGGTACACCCATATTGCATATCAATCAAATTCTCTCCAATCTTCACAAGCATAGAACATACAGCAGAGGTAGGCAACTTTGGTCCAGAGATACCAAAACCTTTTTTTCTGTCTGCAACTTGATAGCACTTACCTTGTGTCCCAGGTCTAAACTAGTCTCTGATTAGAAGATTGAAGTAGTGTTTTGACTTTAAACACACATTTTTACATATTACTGTAAAATTCACAAATATATTTAAATACAAAATCACGTATTAAATCACAATATTTTTGGGGAATATTTAATATGCCTGTGAATAGTATTTGAAAGTGTATCAATGAATGAGAAAACTAGTTTGTCTGGTAATTCTGTTATAGAGCTTTCTGATGACCCACCCTCCTCCTCTCGTGGTTGTCCCTGTCCTTGTCTGTCTGGTCGTGCTTCGGGAATAGGTTTAAATTGCCTCTGGACTCACATGCATTTATTAATTATTACAATTTGGACTCTTAATATGTTCACCCGGCACAGTCAGAAGAGGACTGGTCACCCCTCTGAGCCTGGTTCCTCTCTAGGTTTCTTCCTACATTTCGGCCTTCTTAGGGAGTTTTTCCTAGCCACTGAAATTCAATACTACTGCTGTTTGATCCTTGGGGTTTAAGGCCGGGTGTTTTGTAAAAGCACTTTGTGACAACATCTGATGTAAAAAGGTCTTTATAAAATACATTTGATTGATTGATTAAAACAAGAGAAATGTGGTGCTGCACTATTCTTTTTTTCTTTATGCTTCAGGGTTTCTGTTGTTTTTGGTCCTTTAGGCAAAATAGAGAATGTATATACATTACTGGTCAAAGTTTAAAAACACCCCAATTTTTCCAGTTTTGATATCACTTAAATCAGTTCTGTGAAAAATCCTGAAATCGTACAAATGTAAATAGTAAACTGCTTGGCTTAAAAAATAAGTTTACCAAAAACAGAAATATTATATACATTTCAGAATAATTTTATTTGGGGGAGAACTAGTAACTAGTTTACAACTTATAGTTGCTCTGCTGCAATGGAAGTAAATTAAGCCATGAAAGTAGCTAACAATTCCTACAGGTGTCCCAAGCCGTGTTGGAACAATCTGTGTTACCACACCCTCTTAAGCATTATTTGCACGGTATATTACTGGAAGTAGTATATTGCTCTCAAAATGGTGAGAAAAAGGCCATTAACAAATGAAGAAAGAAAGACCATTATGGTAAAATGGGAGATTTTTACAGGGTAAAAGGGATTTTGAAGAGGGAAGGCTATCACTCCATTGTGCAACGCCATGTCATACCTTGTGCACAACACTTGATTGGAGCCAGTTTTCTCCTAGAACAGGATCATAACCCAAAGCACAGCTCCAAACTTTTTAGGGAAGAAGCAGTCAGCTGGTATTCTGTCTATAATGGAGTGGTCGAGCATAATTGCTGGATCTCAACTCTATCGAGCTGTTGTGGGAGCAGCTTGACCATAACACGTGCCCATCAAGCCAATCCAACTTGTGGCTTCAGGAAGCATGTTATGGAATCTCCTCCGATTTCCTCATCAAATTGACAACTAGAATGCCAAAGGGCTGCAAGGTAGTAACAACGGCAAATGGAGGATTCTTTGATGAAAGCAATGTTTGAAGGACACATTTATTAATAAAAAATCATTAATTACAACACTATCAATGACTATGTTTCCTATTCATTTTGCTATATTCCCTATTCAACATAAATTCATGTATGTTTTCATGGAAAACAAGGACCTTTCTAAGTGACCCCAAGCTTAGGAACGGCAGTGTATATTTGGTATTTGTATATAGTATACAGTAAACACAGTTCTGTGCATCAGTCTTTATGGCGTACAGAATGTGCCTTGTACTTAAATAAATAAATGTGTTTCTTATTAGCACTGTGTGTGCATTGCAACCACAGTATGGAGGTGGGACTTTTAGTTAGGTTGAGCTGTTCTGATTGGATGGTAGTGTTGTACGCTGAGAACACTGTGATTAGACACTTGGCCACTAACAATACAGTTCAGATCTGAGCTTTCAATCAGTTATTGAGATGATGTGTTGTCCACTATATTGCTACAAAATTGGGTGAATATTTTGGGTTACTTCCAAATTCCACCACGGATGTTTCGGCATTGCTTAAAAATAATTATATACAATATATATGCTGTTGCTGTGTACTCTTCAGAGAGGGATGGTACAGCCGGATGTGTGCGTGACTGTGTAGCACCAGCACAATTCTTCTATAGCATAATGACCCGAATGCGTGCAAGGGAGACAAGGGATTTCACAAAGCCTTCGGAAAACATCTGGACGACAGCATTTGTCTGTGCACTTTTGATTTAGTATCCAATAGAAAACATTGATGCAAGGTGTTAAAATGGGGGCTTTTGTAATTCCTGGGAAAGGCTGGAAGTGACATACAGAGCTCAAGGCGTGCTCTCCACTTTCCTCTGCTGTAATGAGTCAGGATTTGTAATAACACATTTCTCTTAACACACTCAAGCATTAACTCTTAAATAAATGTCGCATCCAGCCTATATCCCAGACATTACCAATTGTACATGCTGATTTGAAACAAGGTAATTTTTAGGCCGTATCAGCTATGGGTTAGTGTGACCACAACCATCACTAACAATTCATTGCCTCATCAAATCATTACACCGCATTGCCTACCTAAACAAATGTTCATTGCTTACCAAACTAAAAAAGTATTCATACTGTAGTTATTATGTTGCATGAACAAAAATATAAGGAGAAGTGGTTGCTGCTTTTGGTCCATGCTCAGTCTTGGAGACCAGCAGGCTGTCTTGATCCTTTGTAAGTTACATACCTTATCTAATTCTGTAGCCTAATTGAAACTACATATTTCAATGTTTATAATGCCAAATAATTTTCTCTCTCCTCCAGCCTACGTCTAACATAAAATGTTACCAATTACTGTTTGGTTTTGAAAATGATAGCTCATACACAATAGAGGTTATGACAATGTTAGGAGGAACGTCCTCTGTAAATATGACAAGATAATGGGTCTGTTTTATGAGCTATAATGAATTTTATTTAAAATCACCAAAAACAGACTCTGAGGGCTTGTGGCTGGAGAGCACATGGTATTGCGAACCAGTGCTGCTTAAATGCACAGAAATACAGTTACTGTCTAGGACTTTATAGTAGTAATATAATGTAATTAAATCATATTATTGAGGGGGATCAAATTCACCAGAATCTCTTTATTACGTTATGATCAACCAGGTTTCCGAAATGGCTGCACCTGCCAGTGATTTGGGCTCTGCACCCTATAAAATTTAGTTGTTTGGTGTTTGCCCGAGAGGCCACCCTAGCTCACATGTTGTTAACCTTTGCATTAACTGATATACTTAATTATTTGTTTGTTAACGGCAGTTGAATTCTGTTATGTGCTACTTGTCTGGTATCTCCTATCTGCTACTTGTTTTTATCAGGAGAATGGTCAGGTAAGATACCCTGGGGTTTAAATACCCCATAGATAATCACTTTTATATACATTATGTTAGATACAAGCGGGTGTCACCCTTGGTTTTACGTGGCAAGTAGGTAAGAGGCGCAGTAGATCAGTGATCAGGGCTCTTTTTGGTTCCTTTCTATGATATGTCCCCACTGGTTTGGCCTTTCTCCATTACCCTTGTTGAGTGTTGCTCTGTTTTATGTATATACATACAATTAGAGTTACTAAACATCCCCCACAGGCTGCACCTCCAGCGAGCAGTTTAACTTTGGGGAGGTCAGAACGTAACAGCTCACTCCAATTCCAAGTCCCACCCTCTATTGCATTTGCAATGCAATGCCCATACACAATGCAATTACAAATCTTACATGTCACAGCGCCTTATTTAATTTGCATTGCAACACACACACACACACAATGCAAATGCAAACATGTATTTCCATTTGTATTTTAGATTTGATTTGAATTTGCGCCTTGAGCTGTTTGTTCCAACCAGCAGAACTTACAATAGCCCCCTTTTTTAACACCGTTCATCCATGTTTTTCATTGGTTACTAAATCAAAAGTGCGGTGACAAATGCTGTCTCTCCCGACGTTTCTAAATTCTCTGTGAAATCCCCTGTCTTCACTTGCGAGTGCTGGCCATAAAGCTATAGAAGAACTGTGGTGGTGCTACACAGACACACGCTCATCCGGTCGTCCGGCTTTCCCTAAAGCATACTTAAAAGACACTAGACAAATTGCAATAACGCATGCATACAACCTCAAAAGCAGTAATTTGACCAAATTTTGCAGCAATAAATTTGGACAAAACAGTATTTTACGACTTGACTACTCACTCCTGAACTAATCATGTAATCATGGTGTCTTTAGCCAGAAATACTGCAGTCCAATCAACCCAACTAAGAGTCCCACCTCCCTATTGGTTTTGCAATGCACAAACACAATGCAAATACAATTGTGTATTTATTTCTGGGTATGTCACATTTAGTCCTGCATAAGTCTAAGGCCATCTGAGAATTGTTAAAAACTTTTTATTAGGACAGTAAATATCTATATGCTTCTAAAAACATTACATAACATTAGAATAAAAACATGTAAACTTAAATACCTACTGTACTGTTTTTAAAGTTTTTGTGATTACATGGACAAAGAAAATATTAACAGAAAAAATAAAAACAGAAGAAGATAAACAACAACAAAAATGTTAAGAAAATTAGAAGAATTTATCATAGCTCTCTACTTGAAAAAATTACACCAAAGTGAATTGTTTCAATTGTGCATTCTAAGTGAGGCCGCAGAAAATTCTGACTTTTTTAGTTTTTATTGTATTGTCATTTCTTTGTGTTTAATTCAAAGTTTTGTAGTGTTTTATCAAATGAATAAATGCTTACTGCCAAGACAAACATTTGCCTAGTGCTTTATGAGTTTCATAGTGTATAAAGAGACAAATGTTTTCTGACATTTGGACTAAGCCCTAACTTTAAATGTGTATTATGCCATGGAATTGTTTTGAGATGGCCATACTATAGATAATTTAGAGTTTTACAAACTTTTTTTTTAAGACGATTTTAAAGTCTCTTCCTATAGGTTAAATTATTCTGTCAGACCTTGAGACTTTTTAAATATTTGTTTTCAAGTGTTACAAAGAAAGCATAATGGTAAAATATATTTATTTTATGTTGAAGTTATTTCACACAGACCTGTAACATTACTGCGTAATGAGAACTTTGCCTTTTCTAAAATGACTTATTTGTACTTTGTTAATGTAGATCTTTGGCCCCACACTATTGTGTGCGTCTGGAGTTCTATAACATTCTACAAATGCCATTTCATCAAATATAGTGATTTGGTTTAAAAATGTAGTTTAAAAATTATGTGAGTGGGCTAAGCCGTACTGTGAAATATCTTTCATTAGCTGTTATCCTAACAGGCTTTCAGTATTTCCATTTGAAAGTCAGGGTTCACAATAATTGAAACATCACAAAAAGAAAATCACTTCTGGAGTAATGTTAAGTTGTCATGTTGACTCCCTATATTGAAATGCATTACATCGATTTAAGAAGGTGGGTCCCGTGTTGCCTGTCTAGGGCAAATTCATTTTAAAGCCCAGGCTGGAAGAGACAAAGTCAAAAAGGACAGTATGAAAGTATTTTCCTGTGCTTCCTCTTCTGTATTTTACACCATGCGTATCTATGACAGAGAATGTATATTTGTAAACCTTGACTGGTCATTTTTTCTTGACTGGTAAGGTTGTATAAGGAACCTTTTGGCAGATATGTGTTGTCCACTGAGCGATTACACCGGTGTGTGAAACAACACTTCAGTGATTTTTTGTGTAAAACAGATCAACGTGGCTCTTGTAACTAAAGAGCATTTTCCGTTCTAATGTCTTGTCTCTCACCTACAGTGAGCAAGAAATGAGTCACTGAGTCATATAACCTCCAATCCAGTCAGCGTTATTTAAGGTTCTGATTTTGGTCCACATTACCTTAATTGATCCTTCACCATATTAAATAAATACAGTCAATCTAAGTCCTCACCCATAGACTCTATGCAGTGGTTAATTAATGTTAGAGAGGACGTTTAGGTTCATGTGCTGTGAAGGACAACTGCTGAAGGTTAACGTGTATTCATTAAAAGACTGGAGAAGTCAGTCAAGTCACATTGTACCCTTAGGTGTGGTCTGCTTGTATTCTGAAAGGAGTCAAGCCGTGGGGAAATACTGCGATGAAGAAAATGTTTCTCCTAAACAATACTGATGAACATTGTTATTGTACAATGGGTATTGCTTGGTACAACTGTTGCCAAAAGCAAAAATTGTTGATGTGTGAGATGAATAGGCTAGTCCAAATTCTCCACCTTTGGAAGTAATTGCAGTTGTACTTTGTACATGGGGATTTATTTTCAGAGATTATTGCTGTAGCCTCTGAGGGGTAGGGGAAAGGGAGCCGCTCTTCTAGAGTGCCTGAGTGCTTGGTGTGTTTAGCCTCTGTGGTGTTACTCAACACCAGGCATTTTCATTGTGGCTGGCTGATATACCTTTCTATATGCAGAGAACAATTTTAATAATAGAGAGTCCTGCTGTGAAATAAATTGTGTTAAAGCCTTTGGCATTAAGAGCTTTCGCATGTGTTTTGCAAAGTTCCAAACTGATACTGTATATATGTGCCTACTAAACAGCCTTTTGAGGTCCAGGGCGCCTATGGTTTGTCGTGCACAATTGTTGATGTATTTCCATTCACATTTTCACTTAAGAACCCTTTTTTTGAAGAGTTCTGCAGCTGAAATAAACCCAGAACAAATAACTTGTGGTTATTTCAATAGCTGTAGTTATTACAGTTATAACAGAAGCAACCAATGTACTTTATAAGGATATGATTGAAAAAGCTATTTTTTCGCAATAAAGCTAATCTTATTATATTCAATTTAATTACATTTGACTTCTGTCAAGTTTGTCTTGATGGCGTTATGACCTGATTGGAAAGTTACCTTCTGTCTGCTGTCACATAAACATCAAATCAGCATGAAATTAAAGTTGATGAAATACACAGTATTATCTGTGCTGTATTATGATAATGAAATTCCAGTGGGAGTACAGTACTCATCTATACAGCCATGCAAAACCAGGACAAACTAAATTTAATGAAACTGCCTGAAGTCTGTGTTTGCTTCATGTGGGGAGATGAGAAAGTACATCAAGGCAATTTACACCCTTTCTCTACCTCCAGTAGCCCGCTCCACCTCATCCCATTTCCTCTCATTTCGGTGGTGTTTGTGGTTATGGCTTTGAGCAGGCTCTGGAGGGTCCTGAAGGTTGGAACCTACGTCCCTGAAGCACCTCCCAAGAAACCGTTTTGCTTTCACACTGCTTGATCAGCCAGGATATTAGTTGGATCCAACGTGCCCAGAGGAGAGTTCTCCTCTGGCTTCCTACCACAATTGGCTTACAGACACCTGACCACCGCAAGACGCTGCTAAGACGTTGATGTGGAGTGGCATCCCCACCCGACCATTTGCCCCATCAATGATGCTAAGCCAGTTTACACCAACCTTTGCGTAATTCCCTGCCTTGGGAATGAGGCCTCAAAAGGTTTTATGGTCAGAGACATGCCTTGAATAAAAATGTATTCTGGTGAGGGTAACTGTCTTCCTGCATAGTGGTTATGTCTGTGAGTGCCTTAAGCAAAGAATAAGTGAACCCAAGAACAGAAAATAGCGCAATTATATTAATCATTCCGTTGCGTGACAGTTTTTCTCTCACAATGTTTACAAGGCATTGTTCACAAGATATGTTTTTGAAGTATAAAAAAGGTCTGAAAAAGATGTGTCAAAGAGAATTTCTTAGGATTTACTGTACATGCCCAGTGCTTTACATCCATCAGGATTCATGCTTTTTTTAGCCCTGGTTGGATACGGTCTCTTAAATAGCTTTTTGAAAACCACATTCTCCCCTACATGTACCCATTTACCGCTCCCTTTTCTGAAAATGTACTGAAATGTAAGCATATATTATCTGTTTTTGCATATATGTCATATCAAATTTCAAAATAAAAGTATGTTTTAGAAATATGCAGAAAGGAAAAATCATGAATGTAAAATAATGTTTAAATTAAATTGAAAGGAAAAGGATCTTAATATGGGTGATATCTGAGATGAGTGATTATTGATGTGCCACCTGTGCTTGTCTTTCTTCCAGGTGTTTCTCTTCATATTTGATTGCTTTGGCTCATGTTGGCTATATATGGCTTGTGCTACTATGTGCTTGTATGCTCAGATGAAGGTCTGACGACTCAAAGCTTAGCCTATTAAATAGAAAATTTGCACCGATCCTGAATGTGCAGAGCCTTATTTTCATTTTGAGGTATTTCTATGAAATGTCAGGTGCAGTGCTGAACTTCACACTTTTACACACACACACATACACACACACACACACACACACACACACACACACACACACACACACACACACACACACACACAGAGAGAGTGAAATGATTTGTCTGCTGAAAATGCCAGCATTACTTGTTCTTATACAGCTCCATTCCCATCTCTCTCCATGTGCAAAAGGAGAGTGAGTTTTGAAGTATAAATGTCAATAGTGTGGAGGTCCATGAATAATGCACAGTGTGCAGCACTTGAAAGCAGCAGGGTGAGGGGACTGTAGGGCCAGACCCTTTGTTCTGTACTCTCCTATGTCTAGTGAGACACTGAGCCATGCTCTTTCCCCTCTCCAGCTGAAGCTAATGTGCTTCCCCTCTTAACTGTGGTTCCCTTTTAGAGACAGAATGGGTATAACACACACAGAGTCCAAACACAAAATTTCACTTACAATTTAAATTAGTAGGATTTGCATTGTTAAAAATGAACAGTACCATCTCAATTCAACATGTATTGCAATGACAAAATATGAGTTTTCTTTTGCATCTCACTGCTGTATTGGCAGTGTTGGCATCAGGGTGGCAGTCACACTTGTAAACACATGCTCTGCAAGCAAGGTCATCAATAAACCACTCTCTTCCTTGGATCAGGGTCTCAGTGGGTCAGTCTCACACCTCCGTATCCCTGACACTGCAGACAAGATACATCTTCACTCAGATCTGTAAGCCAATGTCCTGCTGGCCAGCCTTCCTATAAAATGATCCTGAGTGTAATTCCCTCTAACAAGACATCATAGCTTTTAATGCAGCATTCTTGTTCATGTGGCTATTTTTGTCATTTTAAATCTATTTCTCTGACTAGAAATCATTGCCTCAATCTAAATTACAACAAGCTCTTAAGCCATATTCTCTGACTGACATAACTAATGTTTATGCTGCTGTATAAATGCTGCAGTGGGTTTGGGAATGAATGTAGCCTCTTGTTAGGGCGCTGCAGCAGCGTCTCTTAATGCCACTATGATAAGAAGCAGGCTTGACAAAATGCGCTATACAGATTTAAATGTGTGTTTTTTTATTTGCTTGAAAAAAAAGCCTAATGGAAGGAATCACGTGCTATAGCAGCAGTGCTATTACCTTCTGTATCAACATATTCCTGTGCTTTTGGTCCTTAATTCCTCACAATTCCGCTCAGTGTCAACATATTTTTACTGTCAGTACCCGGCGTATTCATGCTTATGGAGTGGCTATTTGCTGGGTTTTAGACAGGGATGTGGGTGGGCTTTTGCACAGCCGACTTTCACTGTCGAGGCCCTTAAAAAAAGTTGGGGTTTGTGTTGTGTAAACTGGCGTTTTTCTGTTTTTGTCTCCATACCCTCAACCCTAACCTCAGGACAGGATTGTGTTAAGGCACAGCTGGATAAAAAGGTACCAGAAATGTATGCAGCATTAATGGTACCCAAGAAAAACACATTGGCCTCCATCATTCTTAAATGGAAGAAGTTTGGAACCTCCAACACACTTCTTTGAGCTTCCCGCCCAGCCAAACTGAGCAATCGAGGGAGAAGGACTTTGGTCAATGAGGTAACCAAAAACCAGATGGCCACTCTGACCGAGCTCCAGAGTTCCTGTGTGAAGATAGGAGAACCTTCCAAGAAAACAAACCTCTCTGCAGCACTCCAACAATCAGGGATTTGAGTTGCCAGTTGAAAGAGGTTCCTCTGTACAGGTCACTTGAAAGCCTGCTTGGAGTTTGCCAAAAAAGCATCTGAAGGACATTCAGACCATGAGAAACAAGATTCTCAGGTCTGATGAAACCAAGACTGAAAACCTGCGAGATCCCTCAGGACAGTAGACTAGGGAGAAAGTTCACATTCCAACAGGATAACGATCCAAAGGACACAGCCAAGACAATGCAGGAGTGGCTTCAGGACAATCCTGTTTATGCCCTTGAGTGGCCCAGTCAGAACCTAGAATTGAACATCTCTGGAGAGACCTGAGCAGGATTTTGCAGAGACATTCCCAATCCACCCTGACAGCTTATACAGGTGTGCCAAGCTTTTCACAAGAAGACTCAAGGTTGTTATTACTGCCAAATCGATCATTCAACAAAAGTACTGAGTAAAGCCCATGCAGACGGGCCGTGGTAAGCGACAACTGCACCGCAAGGAAAGTCCACCTACCTTGTCTATACGCATGTGGGGGTGTACACATGACCGCTACAGTAGCTGAGTTTGCATTGGTTACCATAGTAACGACAATGCTCTGGCAAAGTTAGGTTTTGGTATGTCATCTAGAAGTTAACCTACTTTGCACATGATGTATGTTTTTGTAAATTAAATTAAATCAAAGCCCGGCAAATTGTATTTTTTCCTGTGTGTTCATATTAAATAGGTAATGTAATTGTGTAGGTAGCAGATTATTTGCAATTCTCATCTGTGCTGCAATATTATTCTTGTTAGAATTATTAGGCTGTATTGCTATACAGTAATATAAAAACAATATCACACATGAGGATTGACATTCAATTAACAGCTTAACTAGTAGTGCACATGCAAAGCTAGCCAGTCAAACCAATATAAATACTATGGTATTTGGATCCATTCTCCTCCTTAAGCATTCATATAGGCCACACACCCACCTGATAATCAAACAATTGCACACGCATTCCTTCATATTGCATTTATTTGGTTGAGGTCCCTGTAAGTCTGCAGAGTGCAAAGTTAAATTGTATAATTCCGGGAAATCCGACCCCATAAATATATTTATCCTCTTTTCCTCTCATATATTGATGTTTTCAATGAATGTGTGTTTGATTGGTTGACAAGATGAACACTGTTCATTGGTCGATATAAGATCAACAAATGTCTACTTTGGGCACCTCGACCCGCGAGAAAGTGTGCACAAAATGCAGCACCACTCACCAGATACAGCACCATGCACCGCCGCGCTCGCAGAACTGCTTGTGTTTTGCCACCCATCACCCTCCTCCAATTGAAAGTCAATGAGACCTTCACTGCCACTGTGGTCCGTATGCAGTTGCCTTTAAAGGGCACTGAATAGTGAAGTAAAGGTGACGTATCAGTTTTTTTTATACATTTGCAAAACCATCTCAACATCTATTTTTGCTTTTTTATAATGGGTATTGTGTGTAGATTGTTCCCACTTTTTTTAAATCAATTTTAGAATATGGCTGTAAAACACAAAAAACATTGAAGGTGTCTGAATACTTTCACTGAAAAGGCATTTTAATGCTCCTCTTTTTGTTGTTTTACCACACAATGTTGTCAGGCTCTGAGTGGCTGCAGTCATGCAGCTCATAGATCCGCTAACATATCGAAGAGAGCGTCAGTTAATGGCCTATTCTTAATAATTCAGTATGACCCAGTATATTTACATTTGTCAAGCATAAACCATGTCAGCATCAGGTCAGGTATACATTTCAGATACATTCAATCCCACAGAGTTTATTTCTTGAAAGCATGTGCTCAGAAGGAAATTCCCAGAAACTGAGTTTGAGTCACTTGTTGTAAATTGAGGCCATGTTAAGGGCTGGCTTTCTAAGCTACTGGATGATTAGAGAGCAATCTCAAAACGAAAGCTTTTCTCTGAAGAACTGTTCAGAAGTGCACCTACTGTTTCTCTTGGGACTGGAAGGCTTGTGATTACACCTCAAAAGCTTTGTTTTCTGTAACAAACCTTTAAAAAAACATTGACGCGGCTGCGCCAACCATAAAATTGAACACATTGGGTTGGTTTCGCAGACAAACATTAAGCCTATTCTTGGACAAAAAAAATCTAGTTCAACAGAAAACTGAATTGAGCTTGGTTTTTCAGTCCTTGACTAGGCTAAATCTTTGTCTCAAGACCGGCTCATTGTCTTGCAAACCTGTGCATGGGAGCTAGTTGGAGACAAATGTTTATTTTTGTTTTATCCTACATGGAATTTTTCAGATGATGGATCACAAAGTATTATGTTTCCTTCCTAAGGTAGATTACATTTTATAATTGTCTGATTATTAGCCATTTGAGCCAATTGTCTTACTTTAGTGTGATGTCAGATCTGTTTGATAACTCAGAAGAACTCATGGGATTGTTAAAAAAGGAGTTACATGAGGCTACAGTACTAACATTCAAAAAAGTTAACAAGGTGATGTCAATGTGATCTGTCATAACCAGAGACAGGGCATTTTTCCATACAGATGCATTGCCAATCGTTGGACCACTAGTTGTAAAATGTTGCTGTAGTGCCAAAATTGGACCTGAAAACATGTATTTAGTACACATTAGTATCATACCATTAATCGCTAGAAACTTGTCATTTCTTGGATAAATGGTATGATACAGATTCTTCTTTTAGATTAGATTATCCAAAGATAAATAAGGTATCACACATCCAACCCAAAGTGTGATGTTAAAAAAAAATCCTGGACTGCATCCTTTTCTTGGATGCAGTACAATTTCATCAGCTAGCTGGCAAACTAGCTAAAGCTGCTGTACTCCAATTGAAAAAAGATATCGCTGTAAGTTGCTGCTGTCCAGAACACATATGTCCGCCAGTGTAGTTTCATTCCAAAGCTGCTGTTGTTATGCAATGCTTTTTAAAAGCATAGGAATATATGTTTACCAAATGAGACAAATTACTACTTTGTTGGATAGACAGATGGCTTCTGGAAATTCTTCGTTGTGCATAATGACTGTATCTAATCTGAGACAAAGCACTTTAGACTTGATACTTACGATTCCTTAGTTGGAATACTACATTCCCAAGTGTCCTTTACTGAACCCATTAGCAATAGTAATGTTTTATCCTTTTCCATGCCTATTTACCAAATCAATATCAGTAATCTGAAAATGGAAATTTTGGATTAATGTAACATTTAAACCGTATGAAGTACCAAATGCCCATCTGCATTTACTCTGTAACTCTTAAGAAGTTAGCCTTGCCATTTAACCTGATTTATAATAAGCAGGAGTAAAATATATCACAGATCAAACCAAAATCAATACATTTCTAATCAACTCTGTAGGACCCTTTCATTAGTCTCTTAAAAATAACAGGGCAAAGGAAACAAATCTCTGCCTCAACCATGGGCACTTTAAATAGTGCCCAGGATGGTGCCCTACCTCTGGTGGAGTGAGTGCAGACCCTACTAGGGAACACCTGTCCTTTCCTGTAATTTGCCTTGGAGAGTCCTTGCTCAAGTTCACTGTTCATTCTTTGCTCTCTGCCCCCTGAATTGCGTAGGTGGACTAAACAGGGGTCAAACTGAGGATGTTAAATTGCTTGTCTCGGATTTATTTAGCATGAGGGGATGGGACTTCCTCAAACATAGCACTTGTGAACATAGTGTTTTCGATGTACCTCCATCCTTTTGAGTATTCATTTTAGAACTTCCTGGATAGCAATGTCTTAGAGAAAAACTGTTTGCACAGGTTAATAGTTAGAATATTTGTAGCTTTTAACTGCCTTTTTTTCTCCCTATTGCTTGATGTCCAATGAATAGTTACTCCCTTGCCTTATTACTCTTAACGGACAGATGAGAAGCAAAGATCGGGCCATGCATCCTCACTGCTCGCTCAAGCAGGAAATGAATTAGCTTGCAGGCACCCAATCCACCTGAGGGAGTTTTTTGAGTTTGATAGGCCAAGGAGTGCTTTGCCAGGCCCCACCACCCTTCGTCTGGAATTGTGCAGGACCAATTAGACAACGCCTGTTGGAGAGTCCCGGTCCTAACCAGCTATGACACAACCTGGTATTGAACCCAAGGTGTAATAGTACCCTTAACACTAAAATGCTACAGCACTTGGAAGGCGTCAGTTATTTTGAAAGCAATCAGTGAAGTGACAGTTACTTGACAGATTAATTATTCAGTTCTCAAACACAATTAAATGTAAACAGGGCCGTGTTCTTAGATTTCCATGGTTTTCAGCGTTGACACTATGAGAAAAACATCTTGTAATTTTTTTCTATGGTATCTGTTGATTTTATTGGATACAGTTTTTTCTCAAACTGGGTTGTCCTTTTTAAGGCTCCCTCCAACTTAGCAGCTGGTTAGCAACGTCCTGACACATATCAAGCTGCATTAAGCCTCAACTCTCTCGCACTCGCTTCTGTTACTTTCTTTCTAACACATTCTCTCTCCTTTTCTCTCAGCAGAGCTGGCTAGCAGTCCACCAGCCCAATTCACCTTCAGACCCCTCCCCCCACCTCCGCCCCCTCCCCATGCTTGCACATGTGCCCGTCCATCCCCTCACATTTCTGAGGCTCTGCAGAGGAATACGCTTCCGGCACGGAGCCAAGCGATGGATGGAGATCCCACTCAGCCAACTGACAGAGACAGAGGCCAGGTCCACAACAGCTGGGCCCTCAACAGCAACATCCCCCTGGAGACCAGGTAGGCCTTGGCACTTCCACTCCTCCTGCCTAGTAATGGGGTCAGTGCATTGTGGCAGACACCTTAACAGCTCTGTGGTATAGTTTTCGTCAGAATGAGTCATGCAGAGATCTTGGCCCCTTTCCCTCCTTGTTCTTAATCACTGTGACACCACCAGTTACTTGGATTCACAGAATAGCACTCCTTTTGAGAAAAGTAGATTGAATGGACGTGTCGTTGGCATGACTTAAGTGTTGCATAGAAGATCCCCGTCACTTCAGTCACAGACCTCTCTGAATCTTTTTATAATTCACACTTGAGAGGGGTGAAACATTTTGTAAATTAATAATGAGTAGCTTGCGATGCATAACTAAATTATATGGCTATTAATGAGATTCAGGGCTAAGAGATGTGAGTTTGTGTACAAATCTAAATTTGATTGATTTAAAAGTAAAATCGTTTTGAGTTCACAGTTCGCATTTTTTGTCAGATGTGAATATTAAAATAATGTAGCTGCAGTAGTGTAGATTTAAAAGAAAGGATGTATACAACTGACTGACAAAACAAGTTTGCATAGTCACACATGAAAATTAACTAAGCAACCACTTTATTAAAGTGTATCCATTCATCCTAAAGAGGGTTATTAATTTTTAAACAAAAGTCCAAAGGGAAAATCACTTCAAGCCGTCACTATTTATGAACAGTATTTTCTGCTTGTGATCACTTCTTCAGAATTTCAAACGGTGTCTGTCTCTGCCAGGCTATTGTCAGAGTAATAATTTATTCATTTGTGTGAATTCCAAGAGACCAAGATGTGACCTTTATCCCTTTAAGCACTATATGAACTTGGAATGAATTATCTATTTCCTGCATAAAAATCAGGCTGCAAGATGAGATAATTAGTTTCTTTTTCCTTGCTTTAGTCTGGTAGAGTATAGGAGATGAAAGCAGTTGAAACAGAACAGACTGTGACAGGTTACTAACTACACTGCTAATTGATGAGGAATCAAAGAAAGAAGTGATGGCCGCCAACAGCTGTGTCAAATCAAATGAGAAAAGGAATTGGTTGGTTGCAGCGATATCACAATGTTCATGTTTTTTGAAAATACAGAAATGCTCATTTAAAATGTTTCGATTTATTGGAGAAAGCTCTTGTGGGTAAATTCAGTGATGGAAAACTACTCTTTTGTCCAAATACATATTTTTAAATGTTTATATAGTCCTGTTTTGTGTACAAGCTGTTTCAAATGGAAAAACTCATGGAATTCATGTCAGTTTTTATGTTTTGGCACTTTTGGCAGACAGCATGATGTCAAAAGGCTGATTATAATAGAGAAATGACAGTTCATCTGGTATCCTATCACCCAATCAGGTCTGTTCATGCAATTCTCTTGAAATTAGTTTTCTAACACCCACACGTTCAGGCTGAGCATTCCAGGGGCCAAAGGAGGCTCATGGAATTCAATTATGAAAATAAAAACACACAGTATCAGAATAAGAAAGCATTCTACAAAAAAATTTAAAGACTGCAAGGGGACTTTAAAATAAGATTTACTGTATGCTTCTTGGCTAATAAATTACTGCACATCACAAGCAACCTGGTAAAAAAAATCACGTCACACTAAAGAAGGCTAATGTATTCCTTGTTATTAAGGATGCACATTGTTTGACTTTATAGGAAATAATTATAGGAAATCTATTCAAAAGTTAAGAAATTAGTCAAGATTGACAACTACGCAGTGCTGCGTGTGTGTGCAAAATGGAGTATCAAAATCAGTAGGGAGAAGTCTACCTCACAGAGGTACTTGCATTCCCCTAGAATGAGTTTCCCAGCCATGGTGGGTACATAGATGGGACTGAAGCAATAAAAGGAATGGATGCATGAGCTCCAAAAATAAATAATATACTCTCATGGAAGCCATGAGTGGCCAACCTGATGTATGTTTCCCCCCCACCTATTATTTCAAAACATCTATAATGTCTGAATTTCAGCATAAAGTTTGGTGTAATCTTGAACAGTACAACAGTGACAAATGAATATAATTAGGTTTACAGGAGGGGTAGGGGCGGTACCTGAACATCTCCAATTTGATGGAGTAGGTAGACCCTCCCTCCCTTCTGGTGGATCTCACTGACTCTGCTCATTTTGGCCAAAATGTAGAGGTCACCCACTGTGCATAGACGAGGAGAATGTCACTATACCTTAAGTGGCTGTATGCTGACTTTCTATTCTCACCTAAATGAACCATGTTAATTAACCAGGGGTCGATATTTAAACCTAATACAATGCCAGGATTCATGTTGATCAGCAAATTGCTATCCAATACCTTGTCTTGGCATTGTTTATCTGATCACTGTCAATTCCAATAAAATAGTATATTTGGCATGATAGCCAGATATCAATAACATCACCATACTTTTCTCTTTAAATAATTCTCTATAAAGGCAGGTTGGTGACAAATAGTAGTTTTAACACTTTTCTCCTCCGTTTACCAAGTAATACTTAATATTCCATTCTTATTTTGCCATAAAATGTTGATTTAATATTCTGAAGTTGCACATTTTCACTGGCACACATGGCCAATTAAACACAGCAGCCTTCCAATAACCAACACTGTACATGTTTAGTAGCATCAAGTGTTTTTCAGATTGTTTAAATGACTAGCAATTAGGTTCTCTCTTCCACCCACACCAACAAACACCTTCAGATAGATACCCTACATTTAAATTTCACTCATTTAGCAGACACTGTTTGGTAGAGAAACCCACATGAGCAATTAGGGTTAACTGACTTGCTCAAGGACAGGACAAAGACCTTCCTGGGACATCCAGATTGGATACAGCTCCCTTCCAGTTATCGGTTAGCTATGCTAACCACTAGGCTGACACCATCTGCATATATTATGAGGAAGCGCCCTGTGCTGTTCAGCCTTAAAAATGGGAAAATACAGATGACATTTTAGTGATTTAGCAGATTGTCTTATCTTCAGCAGTTGCTGAAGGGCATATCAACAGATTTTTCAACTTGTCAGCTCAGGGATTTCAACAAGTGATCTTTCAGTAACTGGCCACTTGACTATCTGCATGCCCTAAAGATCAGTGATCAATAGAGTAATCCTCAGATCATTATTTCATATGTCTTATGGGAAAACACCTATCTTTATGATGTAATTACTTATGAGTTTCCCCTCCTGAAAATCTTCTTCAAACCATCAAAAGTCGGATTAAAAAACAAAGCTTTTTGTCATTTTCTTTTTTTTCCTGAATACACTAAGGACAGATCGTTTGATGGCAGGTAGGCAGTAGAGTTCACCCTCCATTCAAGGCACTTCACCGGTGCCTCACGGTTCCCATTGTCTGACTGAATCTTCACCGGCGCTTCACGGTTTCCATTGTCTGACTGAAACTTCACCGGCGCCATGCGGTTCCAATTGTCTGACTGAAAGTTCAGCAGCGCCTCATGGTCCCCATTGTCTGACTAAAACTTCACCGGCGCCTCGCAGTTCCCATTTTCTGACTGAAACTTCACTGCGCCTCGCGGTTCCCATTTTTTGACTGAAACTTCACTGCACCTCGCGATTCCCATTTTTTGACTGAAACTTCACTGCGCCTCGCGGTTCCCATTGTCTGACTGAAACTTCACCGGTGCCTCGCAGTTCCTATTGTCTGACTGAAACTTCCCTGGTGCCTTGCAGTCCCCATTGTCTGACTGAAACTTTTCCGGCTCCTCGCGGTTCCCATTGTCTGACTGAAACTTCACCAGCACCACGTGGTCCCCATTGTCTGACTGAAACTTCACCGGCGCCTCACGGTTCCCATTGTCTGACTGAAACTTCACCATAGCCATTGCCTTGGTCATGTACGAAAGGAATTCTGTTACGCTTCCACTCAATGATGACAGTTTGCAGTTGGAGTCCTCAGACTGAATTATGTCTTAGGCTACTTGTCAGCTCACCATCAATTGCAATCTTTCTCATGGTGTAGGATAAGTGTATCTGTTTCCTGCACATCTACAACCCCTATAAGAGTAATTCACAGCTCTAGAATGGTGTTAACATTTTCTTGTACAAAATGAGTTAGTGTGACATCTATATTGTTTTTAATGTTTATTTGAATATGGCTTTACCAAAATGTGTTGGGTAGCTTTTACAGTGACATTCTCCTTATTACTATCATATCTCTCTCTTTGTATTGTGTATAGTACATTTATTGCCTTTCATTTCTTTATACAAAATCACATCAGCTTCCATTATGGTTACCCCAGGGCTTTCCTACAACGAATGTGTGCGTTCGCCTAATAGGGGCGCGTTCAGCAACGTTGACTTTTTGTACAATGGCTCATGCTCCGTCTTCTTTTCTGGAAGAATGCACGTTTATATATAAAGGATATGAGGATCTAATGGTTAACGGTAAAATCTAACACCGTGGTAGTCAGCAAAAGCAGAGAGGATTCTTGGCAGTGTATTGATGACAGAGCAGTGTTAATTGTAGTATGATTGTGATGTAAGGACAAGTAAAATAGTGCATCTAAATATGTGAAAATAATTTAGATAATTCAGTTATGGCCTACACATGGAATACATCTCTGAAATGTACTCATTACTCGCTGTTAATTATTTAAGATCTACTCGATAAAAGACCTAGTTTGTAGGGCTACCTGTATGAATGTAATGATCTAATACCTGAACATGAATGATGTTGAATTACTTCCTATTCACATAGGTCTAACCCCCCTCATGTTCTTCCAGGAGCGCTCTAATGGGTATATGCGTACGGTCAATCGCACCAATCACCCTCGGGATTCCTGTGGGAAACAAATTCACTCCGTATTGCCTAGACCCAGCCTATGCATATTCAAAATAGACCAAGTATTCTTTGCTAATAACTTGCGATCACATAAAAAGCATACTTGATCTTAAGAACACTTAAATGGCCATGGAACACAACAAATGCATCAAAAAGTTTTGTGAAAGCTACCACCTTGAAAACTGCATGGCATAGCCTACAGCAGTGGCTCCCAACCTTTTTCATTTTCTGTACTCCCAAAAAGAGTTTGCACTGCTTGGAGTACCCCTGAAGTATCCCCACATGCTAATTTCACTTTTAAGCCTATGGTGTCATGAGTGTTTTCATGTACCCCCTGTGGAGAGGCCAAGTACCCCCCAGGGGTCCTAGTATCTCTGGTTGGGAACCACTAGCCTGCAGTATTCTTGCTCAAATGTTCCATATTACCGATGGAATACATGAAATGTCCACAGGCAAAATATCGCAAAGCACAACACACTGTTCAACATGAGCGCATTACTCTGGCAAGTGGCATTGGACATGTCTGGCCCTTGAATCCGGCAAATGTACGTAATTCCATCAGATGAGGATCGATATCCTTATTAGAGAATATCATCGAGGTAAACTAGAGTTACACGGCCTCTAAACACCTTCCCCCTTCACAGTAGGCGTCTCACAATCCGTGCGACAATTTCGATTGGGACTTCCAAACACTCCTGCCTTTTTGTCGGAGGAAGGGCAGTGCTTATGTTGGGTAACATCAAGTTAACCATAAAGATGAACCTGCTCAGAGCAGTTTAGAGATGCAGCGTAATTTGCCATGACAGCAAAACGTATTCACCTTTCGTAGTACAGGTTAATCGGGAAGTCACATCCCATGTCACCAAGTTTCTCCAGAAGTAACCTCGGTAAGCCATTGACCTCACTTCGTAGTATACCCCTCAGTTCTCTTTTACAATGTATTATGGACATTTTCTGGTGCAAAAAGTAAACATAGGTTTGAACCCTTTATTTTGAAAGTGGGTCTGCAGCTCCTTCAAATGCTCGTTGGTCAAGCTCAAGTATCAACTGACTGAACGATATGAATCCCTTTTCATGGATGTTTCTGCAGACTACAAAGAGGATTACCAAAGAAAAGAGGATGCTGTGTTTACAGTGGTTTGGACAACAACAAACAAACACATGTCTCAGAGAACTTTAACCTAAACCATTCTTAAACTTAATTACGTAGTCTATGAAAATTGGCCCAACAATTAAGCCCTGTGATATAATCTTCTCTAAAACTGACCTTTTTACTCTCCCATCTTTAACTGAACGCATTAAAGATATCAGCTAATGGTATTAAAACCTTTGCTAATTAAGAGCCTGACCAATGAGGGTTGTTTTCCCCCCTACTTTTGTGTTTTCTGTTCTGCTGGTTTGTCAGTTCCCTCCCTGACACTGTCTTATACAGCTTGTTAGATAAAGGCAGTGGTTCCAAGGTCAAGTTCACAGTGAGGAGGAATTAGCCACCATTCTGCATTAGCATAAATCAATGTAAGCACACCATTCAGCATCACTGTCAGCTGTGAGAATTGAATAATACATTTTGGTTGTAGACTCAAACATTTTAAGGCAGTATTCATTAATGGCTGATATATATCATCCATTAATGAATACTGCCTTTATATATATATA